>CAUYON010068948.1:0-12269 GCA_963573935.1 Arctocebus calabarensis
AAGGGTGTACAGTAAGTTCAGAATGGTGGGGAAAACTTTAGTTCAGTTTTTCTACCTAGCAATAGAATTTTCAGAGTCACACCGGAGTGCTCAGGGGAAACACACCTCATTTCCCACAGCACTCTTCTGTGGGGTGAGACAAGAGGTCCACAGTTCACCTCTTGTCTGTAGAAAACCCGCAGGAGCAAAAGAGGAGAAAAAAAAGAAAGGAAACAGAAAAGCAAGAAACTCAGAGCTTTCTTGGGGGAGGGGACGGACACTCTTCCTTTCAGATGAATTTTGTACCTGAAGCTTGTTTTCTTGGGGTCGCAGCCAGTCTCAGCAGAGGTGACCCTCTTTTCTCTCTTGGCTGGGCTTTCTGTATTCAGCTTAATTGCACATCTGGAGGTTATCTTCCCTTTGAAAAACCTTTTTCGGAAGCTGCTTCCAGTCAGCCATCTTGCTCCACCAACATTGACATTTTTAAAGAAGTTACTATCTGAAAGACTGCATCTATCATAATAAATTTCATATACTCGTTAGACAGGAGAGGTATTTTGTAGACTAGGGAGTGGGGGAGTTTCTGTTGTTTCTTAAAACATTCATAGTCCTGCTTCTTCCTCTTCCTTCTTGACTTCCGTGGATATTTGTTGAACATTGAATGTGCTTAAAGTGTTGGGGGATTGGAAATCAGACTAGTTAACAGGAAAAGAGAAATGTCATTTGGTGGAGAACCTTCCAAAACCAGGCAGAGGATGCCAAGGAGATGGTGCTTTCTTTAGGTAGAGAGTGACAGCAAAATTTCTGGAAATTGAAGTCAGTAGAACGCATTCTGAAGATATACTTTTACCTTCTTCATGCTTGCCTTTTGGAAGGCAAAATAAAAATTAGTGACAGATAGGTCTTAGTTAAACAATAGAAAATTCAGTATCACTCTGTAATGAGAAGCACAACTGGTCGGATGTTATTAGATTATTGAAGGCAAATTTTGTTGCTGTTGCAGGTGAATAATTCCTATTGGCTGTGCTCTTTTGTTTCAGTGCTTTGCCACATGGGGCAGCATTAGTGAAAGGACACAAAACTATAATTCTAAAAACAAAACTAAACTCCCCTACACACATTTTTGTAAGTTGCAATTCTTTGTTTATTTGGCATGAAAGTATCCTCTGTAATAAATACAGCACAACCTCTTCTACCTTCAGAATGTAATTCTGGGCTATATAATGTGAAAAAATATGCTTGATGTTTCAGAATATTTGAATTATGTATTCACAATAGATTTGCTATGTATGTAGGGCTTGGAAATAATTCATTTACTCAGTAGAACTTGCTTCAATTTATAAAAGATTTAGGACTGAAGTGTTAGATATGTTGAACATGAAAGGCTCATTGCCACTCTGTTGAGTAGCTTGCTTATTATATTCTACCTCCTAATGAGATACTTTCAGGGTCATCAATTACCCCATGTAAAGCTTTTGAATGGATTAGAGAAGGGCTCTTTGTTTTGGGGGTGGTTATACCTTACCTCACCCCCAGCCAGTACTATGACTTTACTTTGGAGTTAGGGTTAGAATTTCATCCTCTAACTTCCTTCTAGGGCTGGTTCCTCATAACTACACACAGGGTCCCTGGGTGTTCAAGTTTCCATATTCTTCCTATTTCTTCTTTATGAAATAAGAGTTCTCTCCTGGGCAGAATGATAAACTTCTTATAGTAAGAAGTTGTGTTTTATATGAAAATAAAAGAAAGAGTGACTGAACATTACAAGGCATTTTTCATGGGTTATCTCCTAGTCTTCATAAGGATTCTTTGACAGAGGCATTTTGCACAAAGTTGAGTGATTAAGATGTTCAGTGGTTAGGTGACTTGCTTAAAAACCAAAAGCTAGAAAGTAGGTGGGCAGACTCAGGTGCAAGCCAAAGTCTAACTCCAAAAGCCCAAGTACTTTGGTTTACACAGTTGATATGGTCGAAGGAATGAATGTTCTTTTCTTTGCCTTACCAAAGCCACATTTACTGGGAATTTGACTACATATTTCTGCCTGTAACAGTGGTTCTCAATCTTCCTAATGCTGGATATATTTTCATTGTTACAAAGAGCTCATGACCCACAGGTTGAGAACCGCTGCCCCTTAGAGTATACCTAGGGTTCTTCTGCTGGAGGAACCTCAGCCTAAGGCCACCTAGTCCAGATGCTCCTCCTCTTGATTATCTGCCCTCCCGCTGCCCATGTCAGAGCTGTCCTGACCCCTCTCTCTGAAATAATCAATTCTCCAGGTTGGAGTTTACCACAAGCTACATCATCTCTACCATGGACCTAATCTATACCTACTTCTCCAACCTTCCTGAACCACTCCCATCTGAACCAGACCATTGAGCAATCCTGTTGTAGTTAACTATTTTTTTTTTTATTGTTGGGGATTCATTGAGGGTACAAGAAACCATGTTGCACTGGTTGCATTTGTGAGGAAAAGACCCTCTTACAATCGTGTTTTGCCCCCAAAAGGTGTGGCACACACCAAGACCCCAAGACCCCACCCCCCTTACTCCTTCCCTCTCTCTGCTCTTCCTTTCCCCACCCCTCCATAACTGATTTTTGAGATGAGGAGAAAAGCAAATACAGAATGTTTTTGCCTTAGAGCATATGTGTGTGTAATTTGCTCTGAGTATTGGTTTGTCTTGACCGGTTCTGGTTCACTTTGTGATTATCTGTTGGGGACAACACTGGCCTTTATCCTCTAGTTTCAGTGACTTGTTTCGTCACCTTTCTAAGCATCTGTGTGTGCTGCTTCCAACTTACTTTTGGAATGTCATCGCCTTATATTAGTTGTGTGAAACTCAAACGTACTTATTCGACCAGAGAAAGCCATATTAGAATGGTCCTTAAGGTTTCAGTTCCATTTAAATACATACAAGTCTGTTTCACCCACAGTGTAGCTAAGACAATACTATTGGCATTCTACTATTACTGTTAATTTTGATACTACCAGCTAATCATATGTATACTTTCCATCCATGAGAGGCTAGCTATATGCCCTTGACAACTTGCTAAAATCTTTTAAGTCTCACTTTTATCATCTGTAAAAGGTGAATAAAACACAGTAATAGCACTTACTTCATGGACTAATAATCAAGATTAAATAACTCATATATATAAAGCACTTACTAAATGAACTTGTATTATTACCAGTATAATTTGGCCACCATTTCAGTAAATAGAACTTTGTGAGTTGGATTGGGAACCTAACTAGCAAACGTAATATTATTTCTTTGGGGAAAAGCAAGATGCTATGTCTGTAAAGAAAGGAATAGGGTAGTACTGAGTGCATTGGATATTTTTTTTTCCATTCTTGAGATACTTTACTAAGAAGAATATTTTCCAGCTCTATCCTTGTAAACATAAAAGAGGTAAAGTCTCCATCTTTTTTTAATACTGCATAGTATTTCATGATGTACCTATACCATAATTTATTAATCCATTCATGGGTTGATGGGCACTTGGGCTTCTTCCAAGACTTGGCAATTGCCAATTGAGCTGCAGTGAACAATCTAGTGCAAATATCTTTGTTGCCAAGTGATTTTTGGTCTTTTGGATATACACCTAGTAGACGAATTGCAGGATCAAACGGCAGGTCTACATTTAGATCCCTGAGTGTTCTGCAGACTCCTTTCCAAAAGGAACGTACTAGCTTGCCTTCCCACTAGCACTGCAGAAGTGTTCTCTTTTCTCCACATCCACACCAACATATGTAGTTTTGGGATTTTGTGATGTGGGCTACTCTTACTGGAGTTAGATGATATCTCAAAGTGGTTTTGGTTTGTATTTCTACTCAGTACCACTATAAAACCAATTTATAATCACTCACACTTTCATATGAGAGATGAATCACAAGTATGGCCTGGGATGAAGGAGGGAAGGGGAGAGGGAAGGTTTGATAGAGGGAGGGTTAATGGTGGGACCACATCCATGGAGCATATTGCAAGGGTACAAGTCAAATCTATCAAGTATTGAACACAAATGTCTTAACATTGTGGTTAAGTAAATGAGGTGAAAGCTGTGTTAATTAGTAGGTTATAAACTCTCCAATTTGTACAAATAATCAACACATTGAATCCCACAAAGGCATAAATGTATTCATGATGTGTGTATATGTATATGACTTAATTAAAAAAAAAAAGGGGGAATATGGCATTACTGGGATTAGCTTTCTTTCTCCTTTCCCTTGTATCCCATTCATGTCTAGCAATAGAAAGGATTGGGCCATTTTTTGGATAGTTTTTGTTCTCCTGTGATTTCAGGGAAGCTCACTGTCTTATGCAGAGACATAGTTATGTACAGCCAGTCCTGACTTTTCATAAGTGCAGCTTTCATCCAGGCTGTGCTTTCATATGTAAGAACTCCCATAAATCACCTTCAGTGTTTTGCTTTTGTACTTCTGCATGTCAGCTGAGGCAGCACATTCAGGGAGGGTGGTGGTGTCCACCAGACTTCAGGGTGGTGCCCCCCTAGACCTTCAGGGTGACGCCCACTCTAGACCTTCAGGGTGGTGCCCCCCTAGACCTTCAGGGTGATGCCCACTCTAGACCTTCAGGGTGATGGTGCCCCATCCAGACCTTCAGGGTGGTGCCCCCTCCAGACCTTCAGGGTGGTGCCCTCTCCAGACCTTCAGGGTGGCTGTGCCCACTCTAGATCTTCAGGGTGGTGGCGCTCACCAGCCTCACTCAGCTTGGTGAGCATCACCAGGTTAATTTGTGTCTCACTTTTGTTGCTGCAAGTATTTGGATGTTGTCTGTCATTTTACCATGTAATTTACACAGTGAGGGGAGAATGCTGACAGGCATGTCAAGAAACACAGGTCTCCTGAACTTTACTTGGTTTGGATGAAAATGGAAGGTATTTGACATGCAAAGCCAATCGAATATTCATTGACTGAGAGCCTGAGTGTTAAGGTATGAAGAAAAAGGAAATTAGAAGTAGATATTGAAATGCTTAATACATACATTTTTATTTATTATATCTAAAAGGAAGGATATAGGTGTTGGTTTTACAGTTTTTAATGTTTTGGGAACAGAACCATCTTTATCATATGTAATTATATTTGTTATAAATTTTGCATTCAAATGTATTTTTTGGAGTGCATTGGGCCTAAAAGAAGAGGGAAGTTTATGTGTATAGGATAGTTCTAATGTTTTTTGAAGAATTTTTGGAGAATTTCAAACATGAACAAAAGAAGAGAGAATAGTAGAGTAAAGCCCCTGGATCCATTACCAGCTTCAACATGTTGCTGTTACTGTTATTGTTTCATATTCCCCTCACCTCCTTTTTTGCTGCAGTGTTTTATTTATTACTATTATTATTATTATTATTTTTGAGACAGAGTCTCACTCTGTCACTTTGGGTATAGTGCCATTACATCATACCTCACAGTAACCTCAAACTCTTGGGCTCAAGTGATCCTCTTACCTCAGCCTCCCTAGGTGCTGAGACTACGGGTGCTGAGACTATGGGTGCCCACCACAACACCCGATGATTTTTAGATAGGAGGTCTTGCTCTGGCTCAGGCTGGTCTTGCCCTCCTGAGCTCAAGTGATCCACCCCCCGTGACCTCCCGGAGTGCTGGGATTACAGGTGTGAGCCACTGTGCCTGGCCTTGTTGGACTGTTTTTAGAGACAAGGTCTTGAAAAAAAGATGTTTTTTCAAAACATTACTGCTCACTGACATAAAACTCGTTACTCAAAAGCAAATCCCAGATCATAGCATTTCCCCAATTAACCACTTCATTCAGCGTGTGGTTCTAAGAATCACAGGCATGCCGCACTCCACGTCTTTTATAAATTGAAGGTTGTGGCACACTTGCCTCGAGCACGTTTGTTGGTTCTTTTTTTCCTCAACTGCGCGTTTGTGTCTATCACATTTTGACAATTAATTCTCACAGTATTTCAAATTTTATTGTTATTATTCTGTCTGTTTTGGTGACCTGTGATCAGTGATCTTTGATGTTACTATAACTGTAATTGTTTTGGGGTGCCATGAACTATCCTCATACAAGATGGAGCACTTAGTTGATAAATGGTGGATAGCGCTCCCTCCATCTGGCCTTACTTCCTGAGACACAGCAATATAATATACAATAGCCTTTAAGTATTCAAGTGAAGAAGAGTCACATGTTGTGTAGCACTTAACAAAAGTTGGAAGTGATTAAAATTAGTGAGGAAGGTATGTCAAAGACTGAGATGGGCCAAAAGCTAAGGCATCCTGTGCCAGTTAGCTAAGTTGTTCACAAAGGAAACGTTCTTGAAAGAAATTAAAAGTGCTACTTCAGGGAACACATGCAGCACGAGAAAGGAGAACAGCCCTCCGGAGTGGCGCTCCGTCCACCCTGCTGTGCTCTATACCGGGAGCAGCAGAGCTGGGGCCACACATCTGTTCACCGTGCTGTCACCAAGTATTTTAAACCCTGTGTCAAGACCTATTGTTCAGAAAAAAAGATGTTTTTTCAAAAAATTACTGCTCACTGACATAAAACTCGTTACTCAAAAGCTCTGACGGAGATGTACAAGGAGATGAATTTTTTTTTATTTCAAAATATTTAGGGGGTGCAAGTGTTGTTTGTTACATGTATGAATTGTACCGTGCTGAAGTCAGGGCTGCCAGTGTACCTATCAGCAGAATGGTGCACACTGTACTTGACAGGTAGATTTTTATCCCTCACCCCCTTCCCATCTTCTCCTTCCATAGTCTCTTTATGACCTTATGTATGGTTTAGCTCCCATTGATAAGTGAGAACATATGGTTATCTGGTTTCCCATTCCTGAGATACTTCACTTAGGGTACTAGCCTCCAGTTTTTGCTGCAGAAAACATCATTTCCTTCTTTTTATGGCCAAATAGTACTCCAAGGTGTATAGACCCCATTTTCTTTATCTCCTCATCAGTTGATGGGCACCTGGGTTGATTCCATATCTTTGCTATTGTGAATTGTGCTGTGGTAAACATTCAGATACAGGTTTTTTTTTTTCTTCTATTTTTTTTTTTTTAATAAAATGAGATTGCTGGATTGCATGGTCAGCCTATCTTTAGTTGTTGGAGGAGGCCCAAGACTATTTCCATGGTGGCTGTATAGTCTGTGTCTTCACCGGCAAGTTTTTGCCGACAAGTTTAAGGGCTTCCCTCACATGCAATAGATGTGACTATGGCATCTGCAATCTTTTTAAATCCTTCCACTCTCTTAAAGTCAACTTGGAAATCTTGAAGTTTAAAACAATTTTAAATGTATTCCTTTATTATTTAAGGTACATATTTGAATGCTTGGTATTAAAAAGCTATCAACAAATCAATTCTATTCTATTCTCACTACATCTGCATCTTCTAACAGGAAGGAAGTATTGTCATCCTGGGGCAAAGGTAGGTAGGGGAGGATTCAGTGGCAGCTGCTTGAGTGGTGAGTTCAGAGCTGGCCTGGTAGAGTTAGTAGAGGTTAACTGACGAGTTACTGTGGCCTGGTCTCTGTTCTGAGCCCTGGAACACATTCAGCTTCTTCACAAGTCCAGAGTCTACCTGAAGGCATCGAACGCTTGGCATGAAGTCCTCTAGGGAGTGTTGGTCCATTCTTGGGTCTGCAGATGGAGGATTGGGCTGAATTCTGGCCTGGTGTGACAGGGTGCTGACCCAGTAGACCTCACTTGTCACCTCTGTGTATCACTAGCTGTGGCCTCTGAAAGACCTTCTGATTAGAAATGTTTCCAGAGTAACAAAGACTTAAAAAGGGGGAGAAGACTACAAGCTTGAGCAGATGTCACTGTGCTGCTTGGAGTCCCCATGGCTTGCTGCTCAGAGCCCTCCCAGCAGCCTCCAGACCTAGTGCAGCCCACCCTCCCACATCCCCACCTCTTTCACCTTCTCTCTTCCTCTCCTTGCTCACTGGCCACTGGCATCCTTGATGTCTCAAGAATCTTCCAGGCTCTTCCCTGCCCCTGGCCTTTGCATTTGCTGTTCTCTTACAAAGCCACAGGTTCACTCGTCACTCAAGAGGCATCCCCTAATGACTGTTTAAAATGACACTCTCCCAGGCTCAACAGCACCCCCCAAATGTTGTCTTTGTCACTGTGTTTTCATTGCATTGTCATCTTTGCACGTAGTTGATTATTCTTAGTGCCTGGAGTAATGCCTGGTCATAGTAGATACTCAACAACTTGAGTAAACAGAGGAGCAAAGGAGTTTGACTCTGGAAATGTGACTGTGAGCACACACTGAATGACTCCTTGAGGAAGGTGAAGGGTGTACTTTGAATAGCTTTGTGGAAAGAGACATTTTAATAAGGGAACAAGGACGAGAAAAGTGTCTTCAATGTTCACAAAGAGTGGACTATGCTCGTACATTTTATGAGATCAAAGATGTCTTTTTGCCTTGTAGTGCAGCCCAAATGGAGAGTGATGCAGTCTGAGGGCTTTTGGTACAGCAGACCGTTGGCACAGCTGAGTCTTTCAGCTGGGATTTCAGCCATTTCCCAGCAGCCTTGCCACGCAGTGGTTTGTGCTCTGGTAGAGACGTATGTGGTGAACCCCGGTGCCGGTGGTAAGCCCAGACTAAGCCTGGCGGATGGGAATCATATGATGCTTGTGATTTTGAGCACTCGCAGAGTGGGCTAGGGAAGGGACGCTCGCGATGTCCTGGGTCTGAATACTCCCTTGTGTACAGCAGTTTCTGGTCTTTGACTAAGGGTCTGTTTAGTATTTGTGATCCCAGCTCCTAGAGAGTTTGGAACATATCAGTCAAATCAGCCAACAAGAGGCAGCATGGCGTTTGGTGGGTAAGAGCACAGACTTTGGAGCCATCCTTCTGGGTTTCAATCCCAACATCAACAGCAAGTATCACGGTATGTTTTTCTGTCATGTTCCTTAATCTCGGTGCCTCTGAAATGGTGGTGATAAAACAGTATCATCGGATTGCAGTGAGAATTGAATGAATTGATAATATTGGTAGTGTTCACAACAGCAGCTGGTGCATAGCCAGCACTACCTAAGTGTTTGCCAAATAAAACAAAGACATTAACTTTGGGAAGCTTGTTAAAGGATGCTTCAGCCTTTGGCTAGGAGGCTCACCAAGGTAGAGAAACAAATGAGTGCAGTGATAGAATTTGAAGTTGTAAGAAGGCATATTTAACTTCAGCATTATGAAAAACGATTCTTAAAGGTAATCACTGGTGGGCATGGATTAGTTGATTGTGCAGGGTATGATAAGGTGGCCTAAACTGTGAACTGCTAGATTGGCCTGCCTGCCTGGTCTTCTCTTCACACATATTGTATGATCTTGGGCAAATTACTTAACTTCAAATTATAACTCTAAAATGGGTGTGTCAAAAGTCCGTGCCTGATGGGGTTGCCATAAAGGTTGAATTAAACAGTCGTTGCAAAGTGCTTGGTATGGTAGCTGGCTTGTGATTAGCGTTTAAAATGTGACTTCTACAAGATTAATAGATAATGAGGTTCTTGGTCTCAGCTCCTGCACTGTTCTGGGTATTGAAATCCTTTCTGTAGGACCTTCAGGCCCGCCCTGCTATTGAGCCAGACAGGGCAGCACCCACGCTGGAACAGTGTGCATGGTGTTTAGCGCTCTGGTCCACAAGTACAGGGACTGGAGAAAGTGTAGGAGGGCAGGACATGAGGGGCACTTTCTCCATGTCATTCTGTTTGTCAGGGTGGGGAGGTCAGGGGCTAAATGTGGTGGTGCCACACAGTGACTCCCAGCCTGTACCGGGAACAAACTTCCACTCTTGAGTCCTCACCCTCCTGCCAATCTGCGTCTGCTTGAAGATCACTGTACAATCTGTGGCAAAGGCATGTACATGGCAGACAAAAATGAGCATGAATTAACTGCAGATTTTAGTTACCTGTGCTGTTTCTGTGCTAATTACTACAAATAATTCACTACTTTGTATAAATGTAAAGTTAAGATTTCCAGAACTCAAAGTTTATATAGACATTTTGAACCCCCATTTTCTATACAGGAAGCTCTATTCAGTTTCTTTATATGTGGTAGGGTCACCTAAGCACATGAAAGAGTGTTATTTATCTAATTGCAGGCCTCAGGAATAAAATTGAGCTTTCTTATAACTTCTCATGCAGTTTCTGGGTATTTGTAGAGATGGGGTCTTGCTATGTTGCCCAGACTGCAGTAGAGTCACAGGTGTCATCATAGCTCACAGCAGCCTCAAACTCCTGGGCTCAAGGGAATCCTCCTGCCTTAGCCCCCAGAGTGGCTGGGACTGCGGGTGTGCACCACCCTGCCTGGCTTTGCTTTGGGGTACTTAGCACAGTTTATGTTGCAACGTATTTTTAAGTTGATTCATTCATGTGTTTATTGAACAAATATTTAAATTAGAACCTGATAAGTGGTTGGTCCAGGTTCTTCTTAATATATTTATTTAAGCAGACAAGGGGAAATTTTCATTTGAATTTAATTCTGACCCCACACATGACAGTGCAGTTACAGTCTATGTGAAGGTTAAGTTCTAACATAAGCCTATGAGGAAAAAATAATTAGCTAAAAATATCCTTGAAAAATTCCTTAATTTACCTACAAACATTTTTCAAGGAGTACTGTGTAGCCATTTCCTTTCTCTTGCTTGAGAACAAATCGCTGCTTTTTTCATTTGAACACTGGGCCAAGTAATTGGAAGTTAGCTTGTGTATGGGGTCCGTGTTGTTTGAAATTTACATTCAGGGCCTTTAAACTTAGAGGCTCACTTAATAACAAGCATCGTGTACCTCATGGGACCCATTCCTCACTGGTTGAGTCATCTGCTGATCAACATTTAGTGAGCACCTATTAGTGCAGTGATTGTGCTTGACATCTGCACACAGAAAAACTGGAGAAAGATGATATTTGCCCTCACAGAACTCATAGTGTGTTGGGGATGACTGCCACAACCTGTCCAAGTACAGCCAAGTAATGTCCAGTCTAGTGATGGTACCTTGTAACGTGCTCTCTGTGAAGCAGGCATGTCCGGGGAGGACAGAGGGAGGACGTAGTTCTCCTGGGGAAAGTGTGTCTGAGAATGTAGATAGGCTCCAGAGCACTGCAAGTTGGGTCTTGAAGAAGCGGGGGTCACTCGATGACATGCTCGTTCCAGGAAACAGCATGTCACGAAGGCATGCCAAAGGCACTGTGGACTGCTCCGGAAATGATGTGCCTGGGGGACAGTGGAGGCTAGGTGTGCAGGGCCTGACCGTCCATGGAGGGTCCTGGGGGCTGGATGTGTAGGGCCTGACTATCCACGGGGGTGCTGGGGGCTGAGTGTGCAGCGTCTTACCATCCACGGGGGGTGTTGGGGGTCGGGTGTGCAGGGTCTGACTGTCCATGGGGGGTGCTGGGGACTGGGTGTGCAGGGTCTGACTGTCCATGGGGGACAGTGGGGACTGGGTGTACAGGACCTGACCATTCATGGGGGACCGTGGGGGCTAGGTGTGCAGGGCCTGACCATCCACAGGGGGTGCTGGGGACTGGATGTGTAGGGCCTGACTGTCCGTGGAGGGTGCTGGACGCTGGGTGTGCAGGGCCTTACCGTCCACGGAGGGTGCTGGGGGTCGGGTGTGCAGGGCCTGACTGTCCACGGGGGACCGTGGGGGCTGGGTGTTCATAAGTGCGAGCTGTATGTAAGTTGGATATTTGTAGCTTGGAGACTCACTGTGATAGCCCCTGTTTATAAGTGTGAGTTGTATATTCATCAGATTCTGTAACTTGGGAACTGGCTATAATAACCCCCGTTTGTAAGTGTGAATTGTACGTAAATTGGATGTTTATAGCTTGGGGACTAGCTGTAACAGCCCCCATTCATGTGAGTTGTATGTAAATTGGGTGTTTGTCATGTGAGGACTGGCTGTATTAGCCCCTGTTTGTAGGTGTGAGTTGTACATAGTTGGATGTTTGTAACTTGGAGATGGGATGCACTCAGTTCTGCCTGATTCTGCACATGTGTCAATGGACCAGCTACTATACTTGATTGCCATGTAGAATAATGTTCTTTTTTTTTTTTTTGAGACAGAGCCTCAAGCTGTCGCCCTGGGTAGAGTGTCATGGTATTACAGCTCACAGCAACCTCCAATTCCTGGGCTCAAGCGAGTCTCCTGCCTCTGCCTCCCAAGTAGCTGGGACTACAGGCACCCGCCACAACGCCCAGCTATTTTTGTTTGGGTTGCAGCCGTCATTGTTGGTTGGCGGGCCCAGGCTGGATTTGAACCCGCCAGCTTAGGTTTATATGGCTGGCGCCTTAGCCCGCTGAGCCACAGGCG
>CAUYON010068949.1:0-22276 GCA_963573935.1 Arctocebus calabarensis
TCCGAGGGGAGTCTAAAGTACCTAGCCATTTTTTATATTAGAAATGAATAGAGGAATTTCCACTAAGCAAAGATAAATAAAATGAACCCAAAAGGGGCAGTGCCTGTGACTCAGTGGGTCGGGTGCTGGCCCCATATACCAAGGCTGGTGGGCTCAAACCTGGCCCCAGCCAAAAAAAAAAGTCCCACAGAGGAAAGCAACTCATTTCAGTTCAAGTTAGGGAGACTGAAATGAGGGAGGGGGAGTTTGGGGTGCTCCCACTTAATGGGCACAATGTAGGGGTGTATGGCACAGGTTTTGGGTCTGAGACACAACTACAAGGCCTCTACCTAACAAATTCAAAAATTGTGATGTGGTTGTTTGTACCCTCACATTAACCTGAAATTTAAAAAAAAGAAAAAACATGTCTCTGGGAAAAGAGGTACCAAAGGGAAACAATTATTGATCAATGACAGAATAAAGAGTTGTATACCAAGTAGTTAACTTTAACTCACAGAATACTTCAGAAAGATCTGAAGATTCTGAGGACAATAGAGGAATAAAGGCTCTGAAGTCACTCACTGTGCAGCCTTGAGTGGGATAGTTAACCTTCCTGAACAAAATGGTGAAGGCATCACCTACCTCGTAAAAGTAAGACAACGCGCGTGTGAGATATATGCACAGCGTAAGTGGTGATCATAAAAATACTCAGGAGTTGAGTGGCGCCTGTGGCTCAAAGGAGTACAGCGCTGGCCCCATATACCGGAGGTGGTGGGTTCAAACCCCGCCCCGGCAAAAAAAAAAAAAAAAAATACTCAGGAGTTTACTAGCACCACGACAAAAGGACACCCAGGCAGTGGGAACGGCATACTTGAAACCAGGGAAAGCTCAGAGTCACAGTTTTCTCACTCACAAAAGGTTTCCCCGAGGGGGCGGCACCTGTGGCTCAGCGGGTAGGGCGCCAGCGCCACATGCCGAGGCTGGAGGCTGCGAACCTAGCCCTGGCCAAACTGCAACAACAAAAAAAAGTTTCCCGAGGAAGGTCTCTACATCTGGATCTGCCAGTAGGAGCAGGCCACACGAGATGGGCGGTCATGGGGCCCGTCCCAAGGTTAGCCTCTTCCCAGAAACCGTCCCTACGTACCTTACCTCGGTCAAACTTCTTGCCCTCCGGGTCAATATCTTTCACATCGAAAATATCCTCAAACAGGATGCCCGCCATCGTGAAGGGGCTAAGACAGCAGTATAAGCCCTGAACACACGACCACCACTGGGGGTAAGCGAAACTCCTCACGTGGAGAAAAGAAAAGAGGGCAAGAACAGCTCCAAAAGAGCAACATCAGAAAAGAGTGGCGCATGCGCGTGAACCTGCAGTAAAGCGACCACTTCCGCCACCTCCCTCTCGCGGCTTAACTTCCGCCACGAAAGCCGGCTTGGGCGAGTCTTCAGCATTGAGGGCGGGGCTTGGGCCCAGGTGACTCCGCCTAGGGCGGGAAAACAATAGGGCCAACCTCCAGCGGTGGAGGGGATTCTGGCTCTCTGCTAAGGGCTCCACTGCGCCCTCTTTAGAGTCCCGCCTGGAACTCTGGAATGCGCGGGGGCCTAACCCCCGCAGAGACCTTGATCCTTGGCCCAAGAAAGCCCGGCCCTAGCCCTACCCTGCTAGACCGCGTGCCCGCGGAGGGCACAGTCCACGCCGAGGGCGGGTGGAGCAGAACCCCGCCTCCAGAGCGTTGGCCGGGCAGGGAGTTCTGTCCAGCCCCTCCAGCTGGCACCGAGGTCCCTAGGGCCGGCCTGGACCAGCTAGCCCTTCTGGACGTCACCTGAGCCGGGTCGGTCCATGTTGGGAATTTGCCATGATGTCATTAATAGGGAAGAGGAAAACCTGCATTGTCCCCTCCCCTGGTACTGCACCCTTCCCACCACTGCCCTTCTCCCCCACACCGCCCTTGCAGCCTGGCACTCCCCCTGCACATTGCCCCTCCAGCTACTGCCGGTTTCCGCCACTACTGCCCTCCCCTGAGCACTTATCCCCTATGTGCCCCTTCCTCCTGACACTCTATAGCAACTCTTGGTGCTCTATACCAACTCTTCTCCTTTTCTCCTGGGTGGTGGCTCCGCTCTCACCCTATCCCCCTTCCTGGATAGGGCCCCCGCCCCCTGAGCTACGCCTCTGACTTCTAAATGCCACTTCATCTTAGGATTGCCCCTTCTTTCACACTGTCCTTTTCCTGAGCACTGACCTCTACTCCAACACTATCTCTAACACTGCCTACCCACCCTGCGCTCACCCAACCCCCTGTTCTATACTTCCCCGGACTCTGAGACCGCGGAGCACCAGCATGCCATTCCCCCAAGGCGCCGAGACGTCAGCAGCTACTCGGGTTTCTCCTTGGGCCCAGCGAGGGAGAAGCGACCTCTTCTCCCCCACGCCTGCCTCCCCCACCTAGAGCTCCTTTCCCTCCGGCCTCACCCTTCCGCGTCTCCTCCCCACCTCCTCCACCTCCTCCCCGCAAACCCCTGCAGGCCTAGTTGTTCCCGGGGCACCTCCCAGGAAGACTCGCAGGGAAAGGAAGGAGAAAGGGAGGGGATGAGAGAGATGGCCCAGAAACCCTCTCCGAATCCTCCCAGATTTGCTTCTCACCCCAGACTAGGCAAAGGGGCCTTCGCAAGCCCGTCTGAACCTCTCGTCTTTCCGAAAGAGCAGAAAAGGGGCTGCTCCTCTCAGGCTGGCCCAGAAGAGTCTGATTAAAAAGCTCTGCAGCCCCCAACCCCAAACCAGACTGAGCCCAACATCTCCAGCCCCTCCCGCCCCGGCGCCTGGAGCGGGGAAGCCGGCCCGGCCCCTCCACGTGCCAGCGGCCCCGCCCCCGCCCCGGCCCCCTGCGCCTCTCTCCGTACCCGGCCTCCCCGGATGGGGGCGCGGGCTCCTGCCGCCCAAGCGTCCCCTGTCGCCTCTCTGTAGCCCCAGAGCAGACCCCAGCCCAGTTGAGGCGGCCCCTCCGGAGGGGCCGGCGGGCGGAGCAGCACAGAGGGCACCGCCCTCGGCCCGCCCGCCTAGGAGGGGACGGGAGCCGGAGGCTGAGCCAGCGGCGCCCGCCCGGGGCCCGCCGCACTCTGCGCTCGGCTGCCGGGGCTACGGGGACCAAACGGCTGCCGGCTCGGACTCTGCCGGCCGGGAGCTGAGCCGGAGCAGAGGGAGGCCAGAGGGCATTGCGCGGAGATGGCGGCGGCGGCTGCAGCGGCGGCGGAGGAAGGGATGGAGCCGCGGGCGCTGCAGTACGAGCAGACTCTGGTAAGTGAAGCCGAGCCAAACCCTGAGGAATGTGCTCCGAACCGCTGCTTCAGGTTACCCTTGGAATAGCTAGGACCAGACCTATCCTAACCTCGCCATAGACGTTTAAACTAGGGAAACTGAGGCTCAGGAGTCTGAGCGGCTGCAGGACCAAGGATGGAATGCTGCTGATGGTTTCTGGCTTAGGCTGGGGTCCTGCAGAGGACAAGGACACCAGGTTTTTGTCCCAGGTGTCCTTCCCTTCACCCCCCCCCACAACACACATTTGCTTTGTTCCTCCTTCCTGCCACCTAGTCCTAACTCTCAGCACCCCACTAGCCCTCCCCAACACCACTGACACCACTGCACTTTCTCCACACCTCTGTGTCCACCCTCCAAAACATTCCCTGTGTCTCTGCCTTGTGCGTGGTACTGTGCTAAGCATGGAGTCCAGAGTGTAGAAAGATGATCAAATCCAAACCCAACCCCAGCCCCTGCCCCTGGGGGCTCAACACCTAACTCTGGCAGAAACTCCTCAGTTGGTACTATGGAAAAGGGTGAGGTGTAGGAGCTTTAGGGAGGGTGGGGCAGGCAGGAATGGGTGTAGGGATTGGGACCTTTGTCCATCCAGCTCCCACCACCCAGGAGTGTCCCTTGACCTCATTAGAAGCAGGGGTCCTGGGCTCTGAGCTGACTCATGCCCACCACTGTTACTTACTGAGAAGTCATTTGACTCTTCTTATGTCACTGGAGTGGAGGACCCAAGCCCTAGGAAAAGGAATGGGCTTAAGTCCTTTTTACTAGCTTAGGCTGGAATTTGCCCAGGAAGGTGGCAGGGAGGAAACCTCTCAGGACTATAACTGAGTCTGGGAGGTGCCTAGTTACAAGAAAGTGACTGGGTGAAAAAAGGATAGGGGTAGAGCAAGCATCAAGGGCCAAGCCCTTGGGATCAGGTGGGAGCTGTTTATCTGCACAGACTGGGGATAGGGCCATTGGTGGAGGACACCAGACACCTGGCCTCTGAAAAGGTGCCTCTGTTGCACCAGCCAGCCACCTTTCCATCTCCTTCCCTCTATCTCTATCTCTGGAATGAGCTGTCAGGGTCAAGCGGACACTCTGCTCCTCTCCCCCTTCCCCTTCCTATCCCTTTGTCTTTCTCTCTCACTTTCACCTCCCCCTCCGATGCTGTGTTTCCCGCTTTATACTCTGTTTTCCTCTCCCTGCTTCTTTCCCTCTCATCTCTTCCTTTCTCTCCACTTCTTTTCTCTTGTCCCTTTTCTCCTCTCTCTAGTTCCCTCTCTTCTCTGTGCTTCTCCCTTTCTCTCCCTATCTCTCATCCTCTGTCTGTATCTTTCCCTCCCTGTCCCCCCCCCCCAGCCCCAACAGGAGCCCTTTGTGTCCCGAAGCTCTGCGGGTGGCAGCCGGAATCTACTCCTCCCCACCCCCCAACACACGCCCAACTTGGCAGGTCTAGCCATGGCTGGAGCAGGCAACTGTCCCTTCCCATCACCCCAGCACCCACAGTGTCAGCCCAGCCATCTACAGCCTCTGCTGTCCCCCAGCCCGCCACTGGGCTCAAGACAGCTCCAGAGTGGGGCTGAGGGCACCAAATACTCTTCACCCACCAGAAGCTTTCTATTCCCAGCTAGGCTGGCAGGCTAGTGGGGGTGGCAGTGAGGAATGGGGACAAGGGGATTAGGGTGGGCCGGAGGGGTGCAGCTGAGTTGGTCACAGGCCAGAGGCCAAGCAGGAACGTGATAAGGATTGGGGCTGTGCCTGCTGCAAGGCCCAACTCAGCTACCCTCAGCTCCATGAGGCTTTTATTGTTGCCCACATGCCCTTGACCATCCCTTATTCTCTAACCCTCCCTCCTCCCACTTCCAGACTGTGGCTTGGGTTTTTCTATCTTTTCCTCCTCTGGGGCCTTCCCTCCTACTCCTCAGTGCCCCCGGCCTGGGCCTGTGAGAAGAGAACCAATTATTCTGCCACCCCCAGAACTGTGTCCCTATACCTTGGCTGTCCCCTTCACTCTGGTCAGGACAGCCTCCACAGTCTGCAATGTGCATTGTTCCCATACCTTAAACCAGAGTGGGAACTGTGAGTCCAAGAGGGGATGTGCAATGTGGGGGCTGTGAGAAGGGGAGTCAGGACCTAGGACGACTCCCTGCATCTCTACTCAGCCCATGACCACTCATGTTCTCAATCCTCTCCATTGCTCCAGATGTATGGCCGGTATACTCAGGACCTTGGGGCCTTTGCCAAAGAGGAAGCTGCTCGGATTCGCCTGGGAGGGCCTGAGCCCTGGAGGGGTCCGCTGTCCCCTCGGGCTCCTCCAGAGCTCTTGGAATATGGACAGAGTCGTTGCGCCCGATGCCGCAGTGAGAACTGGGTTGGGGCAGGGGACCTAGCTGTGCTGTGCAGAGGGGGATAGAGGCCATTTAGAGCTGCCAGTGGGAGAGGCTGGTAACAGGTAGGAGCACTTTGGTGCCAGCCTCCCCATTCTTCTCTTCCCTGTATCCAGTCTGTTCTGTGCACTGCCACAAGTTCCTCGTGTCCAGGGTTGGTGAAGATTGGATCTTCCTTGTCCTGTTGGGGCTCCTCATGGCATTGGTCAGCTGGGCCATGGACTATGCCATCGCTGCCTGTCTACAGGGTGAGGGCAAGAGCTGGTAGGGGAGGGCTGAGAAGAACCAACCTACTTCCTCCATGCTATCCTTGTCCAGGCATCTTGACTGCTTGGCCACTGACCACATTCCCCAGCAAGTCTGACTATCCATATTCAGGCATAAGTACTGCCGCTCCCATAGACTGCAACTTCTCGCTTCCCCTCTCCAACTCCTCACTTAAAGTCGTCTTTGTCCCAGTAAATTCTCTTAAGAACCCGTTCCCTTCATTCTATGCCTGGGCTCTGTGAGGTATTCCCTGGGACAGCCTGTCACTTCAGTATGTCCCAGTGGCCAGGCAGAGAGTTGGTGTGTGCATCAGGGGTCCATCAATCAGCATGTCCTCTTCCCACAGCTCAGCAGTGGATGTCCCGGGGCTTGAACACCAGCATCTTGCTCCAGTACCTGGCATGGGTCACCTACCCTGTCGTCCTTATCACATTCTCAGCCGGATTCACACAGATCCTGGCTCCTCAGGCTGTTGGTACAACAGGAGAAAAGGGGAGGCTGGGGGCAAGCTTCCTGAAATGGGCACATCAAATGACTCTTCTGGGACTGTACCCTCTGCAGGGTCTGGGATCCCTGAGATGAAGACCATCTTGCGGGGAGTGGTGCTGAAAGAATACCTCACCCTCAAGACCTTTGTAGCTAAGGTCATTGGGCTGACCTGTGCCCTGGGCAGTGGGATGCCACTAGGCAAAGAGGTAACAGCAGGTTGGCGGATGAAGGAGGAAGAGGCCAGGCCAAGGTCAGGGTGGGCCCCTTTCCCACTTACCGCCTGCGTCCACCCACAGGGCCCTTTTGTGCATATTGCAAGCATGTGTGCCGCCCTTCTCAGCAAGTTCCTCTCCCTCTTTGGGGGTATTTATGAGGTAAGGGGATCCCTGGGGATGGGGAGGCATGGGCTGCAGAGCTCTTGCTGAATGCTCCTTGCCACCACTCTTGCCAGAATGAGTCCCGGAACACAGAGATGCTGGCTGCCGCCTGTGCCGTGGGAGTGGGCTGCTGCTTTGCAGCACCTATTGGAGGTGGGCAGGCTCCTCAGTCAGTCCAGCCCCCAGCCCTGCCCTTGGCCTTTCCCCCTTTGCCTCGCTCATCTGGGTCCTTAGTCCAGGCACAGCCTGAGGTGGCATTCTCCTCTGCCCCTGGCAGGCGTGCTATTCAGCATTGAGGTCACCTCCACCTTCTTCGCTGTGCGGAACTATTGGCGGGGATTCTTTGCCGCCACCTTCAGTGCCTTCATCTTCCGAGTCCTGGCAGTCTGGAACCGTGATGAAGGTGGGGGCACCTGGAGTATTAGGGAACCCAGATGTTTCAGTTGGGCCCACGAGGGTAGACCTGCTTCTGTCTGCTACTCTTCCCTTCAGAGACCATTACTGCACTTTTCAAAACCCGGTTCCGGCTCGACTTCCCCTTTGACCTGCAGGAACTGCCTGCCTTTGCTGTCATTGGGTAAGGAGCTGAGAGAGGCAGGGGGTGTCAGTGGGGAGGGAGGTTTCCATGAGAAGGCTCACTTTACCCTGCTGCTTCTTCCCTCTCCAGCATTGCTAGTGGCTTCGGGGGAGCCCTCTTTGTCTACCTGAACCGCAAGATTGTCCAGGTGATGCGGAAGCAGAAGACCATCAATCGCTTCCTCATGAGGAAGTGAGTTAGCTCTAGGCTCCTCTCCAGGCTGCTCTAGATTGTATGAGGGCCACAGTGGGCCAGGGGACAGTGACAAGTGAGGTAGTAGCCCAGTCAAAAACAGATACTCCGCTGGGAAAGCAGCTAATGGTGTTTTCCAGGCTGACGGAACATTTTGGTGTTTATATATCTTGAAAAATTGCACTTTTGAATTTTTAGTCAGGGGCAGAAGGCATTTGGGATCAAAAACTAAGGCTTCCTTTAGTCCTCTCACCTGCCCCAGATAGTATTCCTCCCTGGAGAGTATTTGAGCCTCAGTTTCCCCTGTGACCTGTGGAGAGGAGTAAGATTTTTTAGACCAGGCACAATGGCTCACACCTGTAATCCTAACACTTTGGGAGGCTGAAGTGAGAGGGTCACTTGAGCTCAGCAGTTAGAGACCAGTCTGGGCAATAGCAAGACACTATCTCTCAAAAAACAATTTTCAAGCTGGGCACAGTGGCTCATACCTGTGATCCTAACACAGAGGCCATGGCAAGAAGATTGCTTGAGCTCAGGAGGTTAAGACCAGTCTGAGCAAGAGTGAGACCCATCTCTACTAAAAATAGAAAAACTAGCCAGGTGTGGTGGCAGGCACCTGTAGTCCCAGCTCAGCTATTCAGGAGGCTAAGATAGGAGGATCACTTGAACCCAGGAGTTTGAGGTTTCTGTGAGCTAAGCTGAGGCCATGGCACTCTAGCCGGGAGCAACAGAGTGAGATTCTGTCTCAAAAAAAAAAAAAAAAGGAGAGTGGTGCCTGTGGCTCAAGGAGTAGGGCTCTAGCCCCATATGCTGGAAGTGGTGGGTTCAAACCCAGCCCCGGCCAAAAACTGCAAAAAAAAAAAAAAGGAGATTCTTTTCCTCCAGGGACTCTGAGGACTGGGAATGGGGAGGCCTGAGACATGATTTCCATTGGGACTGACGTCCTTCAGAGAGAGAGCAGCTAACTGAACCTGTTCTCTGCAGTACCTCTGGTGAGAGAACTTCCTGAGTGACCACACACTAAGTCAGCACAGAGAGAAAGACAGAGGCAGAAACTTCTCTCTGCCCTCCCACAATGCACCCTTCAGCTGAGACTCGTGAGGGTAGAGGATAGAATTACAACTCAGAGGTGTCTCAGAGAGAGGGCTGAGGGGATGGAGTCTCTCCTGCTGCTGTTACCCACTTACAGAATCAGGGGGGCCAACAGAAAGGCCTTTACGTCAGACCTCCAGCTCTTATAATAACCCTGGTCTACCACTCAAGATTGTCACTTATGTAATCAACAGCAAAAGGCACCTTCTCTCAGGACTGTGTGCTTTCATGGAAGAGCCAGGGCTCTGCCCTGACCTCAGCCCTGAGGTATATGAGGGCACTCAGCCCATTGCCACCCACGTGTGCACCTTACATCTCTAGACGCCTGCTCTTCCCGGCTCTGGTGACCCTGCTCATCTCCACTCTGACCTTCCCCCCTGGCTTTGGACAGTTCATGGCTGGACAGGTAACTATAGGCAAAACAGACACTGTTGCTTTCCCTTGGGATGCATTCCTCCAAAAGTCAGCAGCTTCAACATGACTATGAGACCTCTCGTTCTCCAGGGGTTCCTATGGGCCCTCCTTTCATTCAGCCTATCCCTAGCCTAAGACACCCTGTTCTCCATAGCTCTCACAGAAGGAGACACTGGTCACCCTGTTTGACAACCGGACGTGGGTTCGCCAGGGCCTGGTGGAGGAGCTAGACCCTCCCAGCACCTCACAGGCCTGGAGCCCACCACGAGCCAATGTCTTCCTCACCCTGGTCATCTTCATTATCATGAAGGTGGGGCTCCTTACATATTTATCACTAATGTTCACATAGACCTACACTGTTCCAGGCACTTGCCATGTAACTCCTCTCAGCTTCACAGCTCCACAAGAGAGATACTGTGATTAGTACCAGTTTAAGATGAGGAGTGAAGGCACAGAAGTAAAGTAATGGGTGCAAAGCCACACAGCTAGATGGCAGAGTGAGGATTTGAACCCAAGCCACTTTGCGTCTGTCCCCTTCCCTTCATGCCTGAAGTTTCTCTGTCTGCATGATTAACAAAGTAGGCTCCTCTGGTGGAGCTGGGGGCTGCCTTGGGCCGGGTGGTGCCTCTGCTTGTTTGAACCATCTCCTGCCTGCAGTTCTGGATGTCTGCACTGGCCACTACTATCCCAGTGCCCTGTGGGGCCTTCATGCCTGTCTTTGTCATTGGTAAGTTCTTAGCTGCCTGCTCTCCCAGCCTGTATCCCTACCCAACCACCCCCATCCATCCCTTCGCTGCCCAGGAGTGGGTTTTGGTCCAGCCCTAGTCTGAACCCCCAGCCCTGAGGGACTGTTCCTTGCACTGAATGACCCGCTGGCCCCTCCCCCACCCTCTGACCTTCTCTCTTCCTAGTGCCCCTGCCCTCCCCCTCCACTACCTCTTTCTCTTCCCACCCCCTCCCTGAAGGAGCAGCATTTGGGCGTCTGGTGGGTGAAAGCATGGCCGCCTGGTTCCCAGATGGGATTCACACGGACAGTAGCACTTACCGGATTGTGCCTGGGGGCTATGCGGTGGTTGGTAAGTGCCCTAGGTCTGCCTCTGCCTTTGTAAGATATCAATCAGCCCTGGCCACAGGGTCTGAGGCTCTAGTGCCCCCTGCTGGGCTTCCCTCAGCTTCTGAGACCCAGGTCCCAGCACTGTATGGGCAGCCCTGAGGGGCTCCCCACAGCACCCACCCAGGGTAGGGAGGGTTTTCTGGGGCTTGGGAATCCTGAAGAGACTGAGGGAGGCTGTCCCCAGGGGCGGCTGCACTGGCAGGAGCAGTGACACACACAGTGTCCACCGCTGTGATCGTGTTCGAGCTCACAGGCCAGATCGCCCACATCCTACCAGTCATGATCGCCGTCATCCTGGCCAACGCCGTTGCCCAGAGCCTACAGCCCTCACTCTATGACAGCATCATCCGAATCAAGAAACTGCCCTATCTGCCTGAGCTGGGCTGGGGCCGCCACCAGTACGCAGGGCTGGGTGCCAAGTGGGTGTGTGGGTGAGGGGAAGAAGGCATCTTAAGACCTCACCTTTCTCTCTTCTGGTCAGAGCTGCCCTTGTCCACACCTTGAAGGCACTGTAGCTGACCTCAGGTGTTCACAAAGAAAGGCAGGGAGCACTCCTTGACCCTTAGCTCCTAGCCCATCCCCAGGGGCTCTGGCGCCTTCCTGGCATGGTTGTATTCTGGGCTACTCTCCCTTGCTGACTACAAACCAAGTGCCCCTCGCTTCCCCCAGGCAGTACCGGGTGCGAGTAGAAGACATCATGGTGCGGGATGTTCCCCATGTTGCCCTCAGCTGTACCTTCCGGGACCTGCGGTTAGCACTGCACAGGACCAAGGGCCGCATGTTGGCCCTAGTGGAGTCCCCTGGTAAGGCCAGGAGGAGCCTGAGGTGGTAAAGGTATCTCTCAAGGTCACAGCTTAGGAGAGGGAAGGAAGCTCAGGACCTATCTCCTTAGGTCCAAAAGGAAAGGGCCAACTCCTGCCAGGCAAGAGTTTCCCTCTGGTGTGTGTCTGTGTCTGGGGCCCACTTCCAGGTGTGAGAGGCTGGGGTGGGGCTCACCGTCAACTCCTGAGTCCTCTCACCTGTTCTATGCAGAGTCCATGATTCTGCTGGGCTCCATCGAGCGCTCACAGGTGGTGGCGTTGCTGGGGGCCCAGCTGAGCCCAGCCCGCCGGCGACAGTACATACGGGAGCGTAGAGCCACCCAGACCGGTCCACCATCTGACCAGGAGAGTCCCCCTAGCCCCAAGACTTCTGTCCGCTTTCAGGTAAGGGGAAGGACACACAGATGTTTTACATGGCACTATGTAGACTGAATTGGGAAGGTGATACAGAGGGTGGTCTGGGGCCACAGCCTCACCAGCCCCTTCCTGTCCATGCAGGTGAACATAGAAGACTCAGGCTTCCCTGCGGTGCAGGGAGAGACTCAGAAGCCCCTAAAGCCAGCTCTCAAGAGGGGGCCCAGTATTACCATGAGCCTCAGGGAAAGTCCCACAGGTGAGGCCATCTCCTCCACCCAGAGAGCCTGAGCCCAAGCCATTGACACTTATTAGGGCCCCTGGCCAGCCCGTCTGCAGGAGCATAGACTACCTGTGGCAGAGGCTGCCCAGATGGGCCAGGGTAGAACTAGGATGCCTCTCCCTTGCCTTCATCACCTCTCCTGGTCCTCTCCCCCAAAGATGACATTGCCCCTGTTTGGGAACACAGGGAATGTGGAGTCGGCGGGCATTGCCCTCAGGAGCCTCTTCTGTGGCAGTTCGCCTCCTGAGGCTCCTTCCGAGGTGAGTGGTTGGGGCCTGGCTTCCTGGCTCGCTTTTTCCCCAGCTCCCTCTGACACCAAGACCACTTCTCCATCACCCTGCACGGCTGCCTCTATTCTCCCTTTCTGCCCTCCTAGCTGTCAGCTCTGACCCTGCAGTGTGCCCTTCCTCAGGCTCCGCTTTTCCCCTCACCTCCCCCTCTCTGTAACCAACTCCTGTTCTCTCTGGTTTGACTCTGACAAAATTGGAGAAGTCGGAGTCCTGTGACAAGCGCAAACTGAAGCGGGTCCGCATCTCCCTGGCGGTAAGTGTACTCTCACATCCTGTAGCTCAGGAGCACTGGACAGGGAGGGCTGGGGGCAAGGTTGGGGAACCTCCTCAGAGGCAGGAGTGCACCCACCTCCCCCAGCCCTTCACTGCCAACCTCCCTTCCTCTCTCCTAGAGTGACTCAGACCTGGAAGGAGAAATGAGCCCTGAGGAGGTAAGGTGCCACTGGACTCTGGACCCTGTTTCTTCCTGGGTGTATTCAGTCATCTTCTTGGCTGCTGTCCCCACGGGAGGTACAATGGGGTAGAAAAAATGGCAGGTCAGCTTCTAGGGAGGTGCGGTCAGCTATGTACACCTTCTCCCTAACCTTCCTAGTCTCTTCCCTCAGATTCTGGCATGGGAGGAGCAGCAACTAGATGAACCTGTCAACTTCAGTGACTGCAAAATTGATCCCGCTCCCTTCCAGTTGGTAGAGCGAACTTCTTTGCACAAGGTAGGGTCAGCAGCTTGCCCAGGGCTGGCCTGGGCTCTTAGGAGGACAGAGTGGGGATCTAGGATACCGCCACACGCAAGTTTAGGAAAGAGGAAGAGAGAGCAGGCTCTGTCCTGAGATGTTTTCAGCTACATTGTTGCTTTGGTCATGGGAGGCTGAGAGCCAGGACCCCTAGCCTTCTCCTGCTCTATGGTGGAGCCAGGCATCATTTCTCTTCTACTCAGCCTTGCCCCCGGGAAACTCTGAACCACAGCAGCAACAAAGACAAGGGCTTGAACTGGGTGGAAGCCAGAAGGCCAGTCCCGGGTCAGAGCTAGGCAGGAGGCTGCCAGAGCCAAACAAGGCTGATAACACCCACACTGGAAAAATGGGTGAGAAACAGGCAGGATAAGAAAATCTAATAAAAAAGCTAACAAACAGCCAAGTGGGGGTAAGGAGACTGCAGAGAAGAGATAAACAAAGATGAGAGACACTCAGTGGGGGGGTTGGAATGTCAGACCCCAGAAAGTCTGACTTAATGTAGGCCAAAGGAGAACTGGAAAGAACACAGGCAGACAGCTCAGCAGAAGGCAAAGCAGCCTGCAGAAATGGGGAGAGAAAACTGCACACCGACTGGGGAGACTGAGGCCCTGCAGAAATGGGGAGAGAAAACTGCACACAGACTGGGGAGACTGAGGCCCTGCAGAAATGGGGAGAGAAAACTGCACACCGACTGGGGAGACTGAGGCCCTGCAGAAATGGGGAGAGAAAACTGCACACTGACTGGGGTGACTGAGGCCCTGCAGAAATGGGGAGAGAAAACTGCACACTGACTGGGCTGACTGAGGCCCTGCAGAAATGGGGAGAGAAAACTGCACACCGACTGGGGAGACTGAGGCCCTGCAGAAATGGGGAGAGAAAACTGCACACCGACTGGGGTGACTGAGCCAGACACCAAGAGAAGGCAGGGGCCTGGGGGAAGGACTGCAGGGAGGGGTAGCCCACATCTGTGGGTACCTTCAGGCTTCTAAATGAAAGTAGTAAGTGCAGGCATGTCCAGCAGGCTGGTAGGACAGCTCTTTCTTTGGACCAGCAAAAGCCAAGGAAGGGGTGTTTGGGCTGAATTTTTGATACACTTAATGTGCAGTCCTCAAGATGCTGGAGGAGATGGAGGGAGGCGATAGGCAGAGGGCAAACATTCCCACTGCCTACAGCTTGGCCGCCATGCTAAGAGCCATCATAGCACAATAGCAGAGGCCAAGGCAGGAAGGACAGGGGAGAGAAGAGAAACAAAAAAGCAAAAGGTAGTAAAGGAACTTAGAATTTTTATCTTTGGGAATTGAGTTACTGTAGTGCACTTGTAAGAAAAAAGATGTGAGCTCAGCATCCGTAGCACAGCGGTTATGGGTCCAGCCACATACACCAAGGCTGACAGGTTCACTTGCAGGTTCAAACCTGGTCTGGGCTAGCTGAACAATAATGACAACTGCAATAAAAAGATAGCCGGGCGTTGTGGTGGGCACCTGTAGTCCCAGTTACTTGGGAGGCTGAGGCAAGAGACTCACTTAAGCCCAGAAGTTTGAGGTTGCTGTGAGCTGTGATGCCATGGTACTCTACTGAGGGCAACATAATGAGACTCTGTCTCAAAAAAAAGAAAAAGAAAAAAGGAGATATGGTGGCTCATGCCTGTAATCTTAGCACTCTAGGAGGCTGAGGTGGGTAGATTGCTTAAGCTCAAGAATTCAAGACCAGCATGAGCAAGAGCAACAGCCAATCTCTAAAAATAGCTGGGCATTGTGGTGGACACTTGTAGTCCCAGCTGCTTGGGAGGCTAAGGCAAGAGAATCTCTTGAGCCCAAGAGTTAGAAGTTGTTATGAGCTATGATACCACAGCACTCTACCAAGGGCAACAAAGTGAAACTCTGTCTCAAAATAAATAAATAAATAAATAAATAAATAAATAAATAAATAAATAAAATAATACATAGGGTTTTATGTAAAACCCTTCTTCATAAAACCTCTAAAGCTTTTCCACAATGATTTTGCTTAATCCTCAAACATCATGACGATGATGATAACGCTGACACAGCACTTGCCATGTGCAAATACTATTGCTGAGCTCCTCACGTCTGACCTAACCCTTAAAAGCACACAAAATAATAGATATTGTGATATTCCAGTTTTTAATGAGAAACTTAGATTCAAAGAGGTTAAGGAAGTTGCCCAAGGTCACACGGCTAGTTAAGTAGCAGAACTGGGCCTGGAATTCAAGGTGATCTGACTCAAAAGCTTGTGGTTTTAACCATTTTAATACACAGGGAAACTGAGGCATGTGGTGAGGTCATTTCCTGAGTTAGTAGTAGAGCAGAATCAGGCCTAGAGCCCAGATTTCCTGGCCCTGCTCCCAGCATTCTTTCAGAAAGCCATGTTGTCCCTTTCCCTGTCACTGTTCCCAAACCCAAGAAGTACAGGCCATCCAGTGGGCTCTCTGATTTCTAATTTAATTAAAATGAAAAAGAACAAAGTAGGTATTTGTTACAAACTTATAAATCAGAGGAAGAGAAGAACCCTTTGAGGGAACCGGCTTAGCAAAAGTACAAAGAACTGTTAAGTGATAAGAACATAAAAGATGAGAATTCAGAATGTCCTTACAGGTCTAAGGAATCAACAAGTAGTGGCCCAGTTAAGCTCAGCAGGGGAGGCTGGGGGCGGTGGCTCACACCTGTAATCCTAGCACTCTGGGAGGCTGAGGCAGGTGGATTGCTTGAGCTCAGGACTTTGAGTCCATCCTGAGCAAGAGTGAGACTTCGTCGGAACATTCACATAGGAGAGAGAATACATTGGAGACTATTTTGGAGCCTCAGCAGCTGGAGATCACTGTACTGATTACTGATCACTGTACTCATTCTGAGGCCACTTATGTAAAGGCAGGGGAGGTGAGTGTCAATGCCAGGACCAGACTGGCTGAACCCAAATCCTCACTCTGCCCCATACTAGCCAATTGTCTAACCCTAGCAAATTTCTCAGCTTCTCTGTGTTTCAGTTTCCTTATCTGTAATATGAGGATCATAGCTCATTGGGTAAAGAACTGAGTAATAGTACCTGGCACACAGTAAATATTCAATATATGTTAGGAATTACTATTACTACTACTTACAGTGTAGTCATACTACACTGTGTATACTTTCTATTAAAGTGTAGAAAAAAATGGATTTTTCAGGAAAAGGAGTGATTATATGAGACTGAAAGCTGGGGTGCATAGAGGAATGTGAGGTTGGGAATGGTCTTATGGACATAGTCTAGGCTCTACTCAAATTTGACCAAGTGCATAGGATGACAAGGCCAAGATGGAGGGAAGGGAGGCAGAAAGCAGAAGAACTCAGTAGGCTTCTGTGGCCCCAGTCTTGCTGAAGATTTTGAGGCTAGGAGTCGAGAAGAAGGGTCAGGAGGTTCGTAAGTAGATTGGTAAGGCAAGTGGTTTGCAAACCTAAAAGGCATACAGCCTGCCAGGAGGCTGATTAAGATCGCGGAGAAGAAAATAGTTCCAAGGGAACTATTTAATAGGCTCCTTGGGAGATGAGAGGTATTATTTGACCATAAGAAGACAAGGCTAAGAGATTATTAAAACAGCTAACCTTATAACAAAAAGGTTTCCCTCTGGCTCAGCACCTATGCTTAGCAGCTAGGGCGCCAGCCACATACACCGGAGTTGGCGGGTTTGAACCCAGCCAGGCCTGCCAAACGACAACTACAACAACAACAAAAAAAAAAAAAAAAAAAGAAGCAGCCAGGTGTTGTGGCAGGTGCCTGTAGTCCTAGCTACTTGGGAGGCTGAGGCAAGAGAATCACTTAAGCCCAAGAGTTTGAGGCTGATGTGAGCTGTGACACCATAGCACTCTACAAAGGGCGACATAGCGAGATTGTCTCAAAAAAAAAAGGTTTCCCTCTGAAGTCAGATGAAGAAAGTAAAGCTAAATTGTAGCATGTAGGATTCAAGTTAGATATAAGAAGAAACTTGCTAACCACATGACAATTACATTATAGGTGTTCAAGGAACACAGAACTTATTGTAAACTTGAACTTCTTGCCGCTTTTTATAAGTACTGCCCTGCCTTGGAAAAAGGAGAGTTTTGGAAGTCCCTTCTGAAAGAATTGCAAATGCATAAGAAAACATTTAAAAAATATTAAGACAACTTAAATGAGTGTTTTACTACCCATCTTGATTCAAACATTAAACCAAAAGACTTACAAGTAAACTCTGAACAGTGAGATAAATGATAGGCAAAAAATTCCAGGAACTGCTGAGTCAGGAGAGCATTTTTCAAGACATCTGGCCCAAGAAAATTTACTTGCAGCACAAGGGGAACTGGCTGAAAATTTCTGGATTTTTTTTTTTTTTTTTTTTGAGACAGAGTCTCACTATGTTGCCCTCAGGAGAGTGCTGTGGCATCACAGCTCACAGCAACCTCAAACTCTTGGGCTTAAGCAATTCTCTTGCCTTAGCCTCCCAAGTAGCTGGGACTACAGGCGCCCACTGAACGCCCAGCTATGTTTTTGTTGCAGTTGTCTAACTGGCCCAGGCCGGGTTCGAACCCACCACTCTTGGTGTATGTGGCTGGCTCTGTAACCACTGTGCTATGGGCGCCATGCCACAATTTCTTAACTCTTGGTGATTACATTTGAAAGCGTAAGGGAGGGCACAAAGCAAAAAAAAAAAAAAAAAACATGGGAGAGTGGTGACTCTTATCCTCCTGGACTGCAAACCCACACCTTAACAGGACCTAGGAAGCTGCTTGGACTCCAGAAAAGGCAAACTGTATGAGGTGTAGTGTGCTTCTGGCCAAGACTGGGATTTAACAGCCAGGGATAGAGAAACCAACACTGGCCACCCAGAGTAGGGCAAATAAGGAGCCACAAAGTGAGAGGCACAGGGTTCAGGCAGGGCCCAGTGCCCTATGAGGGGTGTAGGTATATCCATAGCTAAGACTAATGGGATGACTCATCTTCATTGGGACATCTGCAGAAGAGGACAGGGACTGTTTCCTCCCCCTGCAGTACTTGTGAAAAGTGGCTTGGGACTGTGGAACAAGTCACTTTACTGCTGAGCCCCATGCTGCTTCTCCTGTAGAATATGTCTAACACTTGTTCCTCAGGACAGTACTGAAACTAAAAGACCTAGCATGGAGCCTGGCCAGTCATCAGGTTTCATATTTGAATGGTGGTTCTCTCCTGCTTCCCCCTTGCTAACATGGGACTAAAAATCCTCCCTGTTCTATTTCTCCATCAATATCCAACAAAAGAAACTTAAGTTTCTAAGGCTTGAACACAGAAGCATTCTCATTATTTTCCCTCTAGCAATCCTGTCCCCTCCATCTGTAGCACCCTTTCCATTACAGCCCCTGACCTTGTCTTGGACCCCTGTGGCCTCTTGTTTAGAACTGTCCCTTCACACATCAGGTCCAATCTGTTTTCTTCCTGCCCTGCAGACTCACACCATTTTCTCACTGCTGGGAGTGGACCATGCTTATGTCACCAGTATTGGTAGACTCATTGGAATTGTCACCCTAAAGGAGGTAAGGTGACAGTGGCCACCAAAGCTACTTCAAGAGAAGACATGGGAGCTCATTGTCCAGCTTCCCTGGGGGAAATGTTGGGGAGTCTGAGTAGGAAGCTGAATCCAGACATCTGACCCTGTCACCTTTCCAGCTCCGGAAGGCCATTGAGGGCTCTGTCACAGCACAAGGCGTAAAAGTCCGGCCACCCCTCGCCAGCTTCCGAGACAGTGCCACCAGCAGCAGTGACACAGAGACCACTGAGGTCCATGCACTCTGGGGACCCCGCTCCTGCCATGGCCTCCCCCGGGAGGGCAGCCCTTCTGACAGTGATGACAAGTGCCAATGAACCCCTCAATGGGTGACCTAGGATGGTGGCAGCCATACCTGTCTGTCCAGAGCCTCCAACTCTCATATTCTTTTTGCCTTGGGAAGGCAGGAGGCTGCTGCAGCAAGAGGCTGGAGCCCCAGTCCCCGCTTCCAGACCTGGGGTGCTAGCTTCTCCCAGTTCATCCTACCGGGAATCTGACCCAGTGCCCAACTGCAGCAAGTTTTCCAAGGGCAGGAAAATCAGCACTGCTTTGGCAGGCTGGGGGTGGACCCCTGCTTTCCTTTTGAGGGGAAAGGGGTAGAACTCAGATGGATTTATACTGGAACCTCCAATGACCAGATGTATATAGAGATTTACAAAGATTTTTATATTAATTTAATAAAACAAATTCTTAAATAGAACAAAATAAACACCTAATGAGCCACTTATATATACAACATGTGTGCCACTGGCTCTTTTTCTTACCTTGGGCCCTCTTACCTGATGAAGCCTACAAGGCCCCTAATTCTCCAGCCACCCCAACTCCTGACAGCCATAAAAATTTAGAGTCCAGTGTCCTTGGAATGCCAGAGACCTCCAATGCTTGGTCATTAACACCCTGGCTGGGGCAGGAGCCCCAAGTACTGTAGCTTTGGCCTTTCATTCAGCCCAGAAAGGCACTACTCTGTTTCCTCCCCAAAGGGAGACACTCCCTCACCAATGTCGCTCATTGGCACAATTGCTGCCCCTAGAAGGCATCAGCTGACAAGTGCCCGCCACCCCTGACGCCCCCTTGTGGCCCTCGCTGGAAGAACATGGAAGTCAGCTCTGTAGCAACCACAGCCATCCCTTCCAACTCCACCTTAAACAGAACTGTCTGGAGTGGGTCAGGGTAGCTGGCCAGAGCCACTAGGACGCTGCCCACACATCCTAGGAGGAGCTGGGAAAGGGCTCAGGTCCCATCTGGGTGCCATGACAGGAGTGAATGGTACATACTTTCATTATTCCAAAGCCTCCCAGAGAAGATCCGACTGAAAGAACAGACCAAAACCCCTCTGTCTTTAAGAAAAAAGAAGATTTAGAGACAATGGAGAGGTGAAGCACAGCATGAGCCCAGATGGGCAAAGGGCTCTTGGGGGATGGCTCCAATGTAGGCTCCAGGAGGGCAGGAGCCAGCCCCCCAGCGTGGGAGTGATTCCATCAAGCACTGCCTATAAACTCAAAGGAGAGGAGAAAAGCAGAGAAGAAAGAGGCCAGGCCCCCTCCCACCTATACCCATACATGGCCCAGTCATAACAGCCCTCTTAGGGGTTCACATCATCCAAGGAGGAAATGTGTGTGTGGAGTTTTTGATTTAAGAACATGAACATCAAGATCTGCCACAGCTGTAGCCATGCCCCAGGGGCCCCGGGCAACCCCCGGCAAACCCCAGAAGTGGGGGCAGGACATGCGCCCCCAGCCCGGCCCCTGCCTCCTCTCCAAACACTTTCATGCAAAACACACAACGGAGAAGTGAGTGCTCCCAGGAGCCCTCTAGGCTGCGGAGCTCTGCTGGGAGCCTTGAGCCCACACTTGGGCACAGAAGCTCTGCCCCTAGCAGCAGCCAGGGGACACATGCCATCACTAGGCATGACTTGAGTCACTGTTCCTCCGGCTCCGCCTCATCCTCATCTAAGGACACCACCCCAGAAGAGGCCACATCAGAGGCTTGCCGATGCTGTTCCCAGCTGCCCACTGGTGGTGGGTAGAATGGCTGGCAGTCCTTGCAGGGGGCTGGCTCCTCCTCAGCAGGGGAAAGGCAGGACTCCGTGAGGGGTGAGTTGTAGAGTGAGTCCTGGGCCTCCAATGGGCCCAGGCTGCGGAAGGCACTTTCCCGGCTGGGGGGCAGTTTGGCAAGAAGCAGCTCATCGCCCAGCCGGGCTGGAGAGCCCAGCAACCCATCCTCCAGGCTGCACAGACTAGAGCACAGGGTGTCTGGAGACACGGTCTGCGAGCAGTCGCTCTCAGGCTCCACGGAGCCCTGGCGCACAGGCCGGGAGAAACGACGGCCAGTGAAGAGGTCCTGGAGGTGGGGCCCCAGGGGCACCTGCCCAGCCATGTCTGAAAGAGAGAGAAAAGAAGACTGCCTTCCTGGCCCCATTTCCATTGGCCACATTCCCTGGCCCCCCCACACTCCATCCCTGGCATAGCTCTGAGGGTGGTAGACAAAGAGTTGGGCAACCTTGGGCAAGTCGCAACTTTTTTTTTTTTTTGACAGAATCTCTGTCCCCCAGGGTAGAATGCTGTGGTGTCATAGCTCACAGTAACCTCAAACTTTTGGGCTCAGGCAATCCTCTTGTCTCAGCCTCCTGAGTAGCTGAGACTACAGGTGCCCACTACAACACCTGGCTAGTTTTTTTTTTTTTTTCTTTTTTCTATTTTTAATAGAGATGGGGTGTCTCACTATTGGTCTCTAACTCCTGAGCTCAAGTGATCACCCATCTCGGCCTCCCACTGTGCTAGGATTACAGGCATGAGCCACTGTGCCTGGCCAGTCACAAACTTTTTCTTATTTTGAGACAGAGTCTCATTTTGTCACCCTCAGTAGAGCGCTGTGGTGTCATAGCTCACAGCAACCTCCAACTGTTGGGCTCAAATGACTCTCTTGCCTCAGCCTCCCAAGTATCTGGGACTATAGGTGCCACAACACCTGGCTATTTTTAGAGATGGGGGTCTCACTCTTGCTCAGGCTGGTCTCAAACTTGTAAGCTCAGGGTAATCTACCCTCCTCAGCCTCCCAGAGTGCCAGGATTGCTAGGCATGAGCCACCAAGCCCAGCCTAGATCACAAACTTTTTTTTTTTTTTTTGTGACAGCGTCAAGCTATCGCCCTGGTAGAGTGCCATAGCACCACAGCTCACAGCAACATCCAACTCCTGGGCTCAAGTGATTCTCCCACCTCCGCCTCCCAAGTAGCTGGGACCACAGGCACCCATCACAATGCCCAACTAGTTTTTGGTTGTAGCCATCATTGTTGTTTGGTGGGCCCAGGCTGGATTTAAACCCACCAGCTCAGGCGTATGTGACTGGCGCCTTAGCTGCTTGAGCCACAGGCGCCAAGCCTTTTTTTTTTTTTTTGAACAGCCTCAAGCTGTTCCCCTGGGTAGAGTGCTGTGGCATCACAGCTTACAGCAACCCCAAACTCCTGGGCCCAAGCGATTCTCTTGCCTCAGCCTCCCAAGTAGCTGGGACTACAGGCACCCACCACAACGCCTGGCTTTTTTGTTGTTGTTGTAGTTGTCATTGTTGTTTTACCTGGCCTAGGCCAGGTTCGAACCCACCAGCCTCAGTATATGTGGCCAGCATCCTACCCACTAAGCAATGGGCACTGCCCCTAGGTCACAAACTTTTTTTTTTGCAGTGTTTGGCCAGGGCTGGGTTTGAACCCGCCACCTGTGGCATATGGGTCCGGCGCCCTACTCACTGAGCCACAGGCGCCACCCTAGGTCACAAGCTTTTTGATTTTTTTTTTTTTGAGACAGAGTCTCACTATGTTGCCCTCTGTAGAGTCCTGTTGCATCACAGCTCACACCAACCTCAGACTCTTGAGCTCATGTGATTCTCTTGTCTCAGCCTCCCAAGTAGTTGGGACTACAGACAGGCACCCGCCACAATACCCAGCTTTTTTTTTTTTTTTTGTAGAGACAGAGTCTCACTTTATCGCCCTGGGTAGAGTGCCGTGGCGTCACACTGCTCACAGCAACCTCCAGCTCTTGGGCTTAAGCGATTCTCTTGCCTCAGCCTCCCTAGTAGCTGGGA
>CAUYON010068951.1:0-16519 GCA_963573935.1 Arctocebus calabarensis
CCCAGCTACTTGGGAGGCAGAGGCAAGAGACTCGCTTGAGCCCAGGAATTGGAGGTTGCTGTGAGCTGTGATGCCACAGCACTCTACCCAGGGTGACAGCTTGAGGCTCTGTCTCAAAAAAAAAAAAAAAAAAAAAAAAAAAACCATGCAAAAGTAAAATATACAGGCATAAGGATTATATGGTTATAAAACTATGAAGAAAAATAAGGAAATTATCTTATAATGCAGAAGATAGCCTCTATCAATGTTTTGGTTCATTATGTTTTATGTATTTTTTGCATATTTAATATTTTTAGTCAGTTTCTACAATACTAATTTTATACACAAATAAATCTCAGTGCCTTTTAAATTACTAGCAACAGTCTGTTGAATATGATGTGTAAAGGTCAACATAGTCTATTAAAACTAATTTTAGCCAGCACAGAGGCTCATGCCTGTTAGCACTTTGGGAGGCTAAGGCAGCAAATCCTTTGGAATCAGGAATTGGAGACCAGAGTAAAACAGTGATATTCTGTCTCTATAAATACTAGAAAAAAAAATTAGCGAACATGGAGGCACCCCTGGAGTCCTAGCTACTGGAGAAGCTTTAGGTGGGAGGATTGCTAGAGCCCACGAGTTTGAAGTTGCAGTGTCCCAAGACGATTGGGCCATTGCACTCTAGCCTCAGTGACAGAGAGAGACCCTGTGTGTAAAAACAATACAAAACAAACTAATTTATATTAAACTTATTCTCCTAAAGTCCCCAAAAAGCTGATATAAAGTAATTACAATGTAAAAACTATAACTCAAGATATAGTGAAATAAATGAAAAGATGCCATATGTCCTTAGAAAGGAGATTGAATATCCCCATGAAATAACTCTCTGAAATGCATCTAGTATTGTAGTAAATTCCCTGGAATTCATAATCAGGTTTGCTTTGTTTTTCACTGTAATTAGGAAAATCTACTTGAGGTGAGGTACACCTATAGTCCTAGCTACTTGGGAGTCTGAGATGAGAAGATCTCAAGTGGCTGGGAGTTCAAGCCCAGCCTCAGAAATATGGTAAGATTCCATCTCTAAAAATAATTAAATTAAAAAACTCAGAAATCTCCTACAATTGCACACTGTGAATATCCACAACCAAATCCCCTACAGCACTGGCAGGGTAAAGCTACTGAGAGAGACTACAAGGCCAAATCAGAAAAACACAAATTGGCTCTGTGCCTGTAGCTGAAGCAGCTAAGGCACAGCCACATACACCAGAGCTGGCGGGTTTGAATCCAGCCCGGGCCCGCCAAACAACAATGACAACTACAACCAAAAAACAGCCAGGTGTTGTGATGGGCACCTGTAGTCCCAGCTACTTAGGAGGCTGAGGCAAGAGACTCACTTAAGCCCAGGAGCTGCAGGTTGCTGTGATCTGTGACGCCACAGCACTTTACCAATGGTGACAGCTTGAGGCTCTGTCTCAAAAAAAAAAAAAAGAAAAAAGAAAAAAATCACCTGTGTAAGACAAAAATCAGACCATTTTCAGAAGTTATAGGTAAATTTTATGATTTCACTGTAGAGAATGTTTTCTTACGTAGGACAATAAAGAAGGTCCAAGTGAAAAGAATGATAAATTCAATTTTATTAAAATAAGAAGAGTCCATCAAAAAGTAGCCCGTAACCCAGTGGTTAGGGTGCCAGGTTAGGGTTAGGGTTAAAGTGATTCTACCCTTGGCGCTCGTAGCCCAGTGGTTAGGGTGCCAACCACATACACCAAGGCTGGCAGGTTTGAACCCAGCCCAGGCCTGCCGAACAACAATGACAACTACAACAAAAAAATAGGTGGGCGTCGTGCTGGGTAGTTCCAGCTATTTGGGATGCTGAGGCAAGAGAATTGCTTACAGCCAAGAGTTTGAGGTTGCTGTCAGCTGTGATGCCACAGCACTCTACCTAGGGCGACAGTGAGACTCTGTCTGCAAAACAAATAAACATCGGTGGTGCCTGTGGCTCAAGGAGGAGGGCGCTGGCCCCATATGCCGGGGATGGGGGGTAGGGGGGGTAGGTGGGTTCAAACCGCCTGGCCCAAAACTGCAAAAACAAACAAACAGAGTGGAATGAAAACATAATCCATCATCTGAAAGAAAAGACTTGCTGACTCTAGGAATGAAAAAGAAATAGTATTCAGAGTATTCTTTTTTTAAAGACATAAACCTACAAATGAATTAAAAGTGAGAAATTATTTTACAAGAGATGAATAATCACAGAGGAATAATGCTTGACCAATGGTAACCAATAATAAATATCCACAAAGAGATTTTGCTTAACACTAGACAATGAAAAAGAAATGAATCAGATAATACCAAGTGTTGACAAGTCAGAAGAATGAACATACATACATGAAAGGAGAGATGGTTAATCGATACACACACTTTATGAGCATTTCCTAGTAAATGGGAATTTATTCTATCAACTACGACCCGTAATTTTTCTCCAATGAGTTAAGAAATTCTTGTTGCACTTATATATACTTGGGGATAAAAACAAGACAAAACATAAATCTGAAACAACAGAAGTCCCACAAGCAGTGTTTTGCAGTAAAGGTGGGTGACCCAACAATTCAGACAGCTGCATCTTTGCACAAACTAATGCAGTCCCAGCTACTTGGGAGGCTGAGGCAAGAGAATTGCCTAAGCCCAGGAGTTGTAGGTTGCTGTGAGCTGTGTGACGCCAAGGCACTCTACCGGGGGCAATAAAGTGAGACTCTGTTTCTACCAAAAAAAAAAAAAAAAGATGATAAAGCCATAAAGAATAAATTAAGAGTGGCTCGGTACCTATAGCTCACCAAGTAGGGCGCCATCCACATACAGTGAAGCGGGCAGTTTCGAGCCCAGCCCAAGCCTGCTAAAACAACAATGACAACTGCAACCAAAAAAAAAAAAGTAGACTGACGTAGCGGGTGCCTGTAGTCCCAGCTACTTGGAGGCTGAGGCAAGAGAATCACTTAAGCCCAAGAGTTGGAGGTTGCTGTGAGCTGTGACAGCACTGCACTCTACTGAGGGCAACAAAATGAGACTCTGTCTTAAAAAAAAAAAAAGAGTAAATTAAGAGATGATAATGCTGGCTTGGTGCCTTTGGCTCAACAGGCTAAGGTGCCAGCCACGACACCTGAGCTGGCAGGTTCGAATCCAGCCTGGACCTGCCAAACAACAATGACGGCTGCAATCAAAAAATGGCCAGGCACTGTGGCGGGTGCCTGTAGTCCCAGATACTTGGGAGGTGGAGGCAGGAGACTCGCTTGAGCCCAGGAATTGGAGGTTGCTGTGATGCCACAGCACTCTATCCAGGGTGACAGCTTGAGGCTCTGTTTCAAAAAAAAAAAAAAAAAAGAGACATGATAATGCTATGAAGAATAACAAAACGAATCACAACTTTGGTCACAAGGGATGTCAAAAGCAGGTGAGATCAGGGAGGTACACCAGAACCTCCCAAGGTCTATTGATTTCCCTGGGTAATATATCCCTGGATATTTATTTTTGTTCTTATTATTTCAACTTAGCATCAAACAATTTTTTTTTTTTTTGAGAGAGAGCCTCAAGCTGTCACCCTGGGTAGAGTGCTGTGGCATCACAGCTCACAGCAACCTCCAATTCCTGGGCTCAAGCGAGTCTCCTGCCTCTGCCTCCCAAGCAGCTGTCACAACGCCCGGCCATTTTTTGGTTGCAGCCGTCATTGTTGTTTGGTGGGCCCAGGCTGGATTTGAACCCACCAGCTCAGGTGTATGTGGCTGGTGCCTTAACCCGTTGAGCCACAGGCGCTGAGCTCAAACAATTTTTTTTTGATAGAGTCTCAAGCTTGTTGCCCTGGGTAGAATGCTGTGGCATCATAGCTCACAACAACCTCCAACTCTTGGGCTCAAGTTATCCTCTTACCTCAGTTTCTCTATTTTTTTGGTAGAGACAGGGGTCTCATTTTTGCTCAGGCTGGTCTCAAACTAGTGAGCTCAAGCTATCCACCTGCCTCAGCCTCCTAGAGTGCTAGGATTACAGATGTGAGCCACAGCACCTGGCCAGCATTAAACAATTTTTTGCAAGAACTCTATGTAGTGCTTCACACCTTATCATACAATCCACTCCGGTTCCAATCAAGTGAATAAGATTCTTGCACACAAATCTTAAAAAAAAAAAATTCTTAAATCCTTGAGCAAAGAGCAATTATATGGCAGCAAAGGAAACCAAAGGGAAGCAGCTCAGGCAGGCAACCTATATCACCCCCAGTTCTCAAGGGACTCCACATTCCTGTAGGTCAGCACATTCCCAAGTAGGGACCAAGTCTGACTGTGCAGTGAGTCCGGGGTGGCTCACTCCAAAGGGAGGGAAACCTGAACTGCCAGAGAGAACTTTTAATACCATGAAAAAAAAAAACCCCACAAATTGTATAATAACTAATTAAACTCTTATGCTTCATAAACCAGTCTTGTATGGAAAATGCAATGTCCTGCTACCTTTATTGGCTTTTGCCTATAGAAGCAAGAATTTCATTTTTAACTTTGGAGCCCAGAGCCCAGTATTGTACAGTCTGTGTTCTCCCAAATGGCCATACCCAAGTTTTTGCTTGAATAAAATCTTTACAACTGGATTCTGGCTGGGTACAGTGGCTTACGCCTGCAATCCTAGCACTTTGGGAGTCTAAGGGCATGAGTTTGAGACCTGCCTGAACAAGAATGACACCTCATGTCTACAAAAAACTAGAAAAATTAGCAAGGTATTGTGGTGTACCTGTAGTCCCAGCTACTTGGGAGGCTGAGGCAGGAGGATGATTTGAGCCACTTGAGCCCAGGAATTTGAGGCTGCATTGAGCTATGATGATGCGACTGCACTCTAGCCCAGGTGACAGAGTGAGATGCTATCTTAACTAAGAACAAAACTAAAAAAAACTGAATTCTCATCCTTTCGCTCATTTCAGGTTGACAAGTCCAAATACACTACCTGTCACCAATCAAGTATTTAATCTGGGTTGGTTCCTCATGCACCTTATAATAAATCCTACCTGCCCCAACTGACTGAACAGATCCCCTCTTAGTCAAGGGGACCCCAGGAAAACCTTAACACTGAGTTCTCAACCCTGATGCAAAGGGAAGTCAGACACATCTGATATACCCTCTTCTTTTTGGGGTTTATATGCAATTGACCAAATCTCAAGACTAACAAAGACTCTGTGGTCTTTGTACCCAATCATAAACAAGACCTAAGGCCATAAAAGTCAAGGGCTAAGTCAGCCTTATAAAAAACCTGTTTAACTAGGTTTTTTGTTTTTCCCTTTGCTGGCCTGGTATGACATAACAGGTAATAGACTCCCCTGTTTGTTTTAACTTTGACATTCCTTCTTATTGACTCCAATTTTCAGACAAAGCTTAACACTCTCAACCTATTGTCCTAAAGAATCCCTAAACCTACGTATAGTCTGTAAGCCTGAGCTTCCAGATGTCCAGCCTTCTAAGGCCAAACGAATATGTACCATCCATGTACTGCTTTATGATTTTATGGACACTGCCCGTCTCCCTGAAATATATCCAAACAAACTGCAATCCGACAGCCTCATTCAAGGATTCTTAGGGTATGCTGTACCTCATTTTCTGCTGAGAATCAACCTACTTTAGAGAGTTTGGGTATTTTTTTTCGTTAAACACAGGCCTCTATTTAGTTTTTAAGAGGAGAAAGAAGTGACCTTGGACCCCACAGGTCGCAGTCCCGCCCACGCACGACTCCAGCACACCAGTCGGGACCCTCCCGCAGGCACCGCACAAAGTGGGTACACGGGACTGCGGCCGCAGAGCTGCCCAGACGGGGCTGCAGGGCCGGGGCCGAGGTCACCGCTCAGGGACCGGACAGGACGCCTGAGGACCCCATGCCAGCCCCGCGGCACCTTATCGGCCCGAGGGACCGAGGACCGAACTGCGACAGCAGCTACGCGTGTCTGCAGACTCCCGAGCCGACCGCGAGGCCCGGGTCCCGCCACAGCCGGTTCCGGTCGGTTCCGACCAGCCCGTTTCCCGCCTCGGGACAACCGGCCCCTCATACTCACCATTTCCCAAGTTCCAAGTGTCCGGTGTCCTCCCTACGGCTCCTGCGACTACTGCAGGTCGCAGCGTAAGTGACAGTGGGACAGAAGCTGCAGAGGAGTGACCCGGTGATTGTCGGAGTCCCCAACCTGAGATCTCAAAGGGCGGGCGCAACCTTCAGAGGAGCAGACAGAGGCTAACGGTCACCTCCTACTTCCCCCTTGGGTTTGAACGGCAGTCACAGGGGCCCGCCCCAGCGCCCCTGATTGGACAGCGCTCCAAGCCCCGCCTCCTAAACTTTGACAGACAGGGGAAGTACTGGGAGAGCCGAAACTGCAGACAGACAGGTTCTAGCCACAACCTCTCGCCGACTCAGCTCCCTCCCTTCGCCTTCCTCCTGGGATATTTGCATTTCAGCGGAACTTTCTGCACATTGGTAGAAGGGGCGTTGTGGTCTCTTCCTCAACCAACAGGCCGTTCCACCTTCTTCCTCTTAGAAGTGATCACAACTGTGTGCAAGGAGTTCCAGACTCAGTGTCCGAAAGAGCGACGCTCTGAGCAGGCGAGGAGCCAAGACCAGGTCAAAGAGGAACAGGAGAGAGGGCCCGATGGTCTCCTGGGGTCAGGAATGTGGAACGAAGCGTGACAAGGCTTTCTCGCGTACCCTCTCTCCTCTTTACAGTGGGGAAATGCTCCTTCCTTCAAGTCCTTCTGACCTAAATAAACTGTCAAATTCAGTATTTCTCCAGGAAAAGTCCCAAACAATTCTGAATCTGACCTTCACTGATATTCTTCATATATTGAAATCACAGCCTGACTGCAGCCCTATAAGGACCACAACCAGCACACTGTCAAACCAGGGGTACAACCTCAGAAAGCACCAAAGCCGCCAGCTGCATCTGCACGTGGGACCCGGGGACACAGCAGCGGGGAGAGGCTACAGAGCCAGACGGGGTGGGGAAGAAAGGACTGCTGGATCGGATGGGAACCTGGGCCCCGCAGCATAACCGGGACTGTGGCCGGAGACCCTGGAAAGGCAAAGTTGGAGGATCCTGAAAGGGTGGAGCGGTGAGTCTGGAGCTCTGCATGGAACTGAGGCTGGAGAAGAGGGGTGTTGGCATAGATGAGGCTCAAGGCAAGGGGATTTGATGCTCTTGCTGGGAGAGGCTGCGCCTAGAGCAGGAAGCGGGGTCTGGGGTTGGGGTAAAACCTGGGAAAGTGTACGGGGGAAGGGGCGTCCCCGGTGTGTGTGTGGGGTGGGCGGGGGCTGATGTAGCCTGTAGGGGAGGAAATGTAGCGAGGCACGAGTGAAGTTCAGAGGGTGTCTGGGTTGTTTAGACTGAGGGTGGGGGTGCCCTGGAAGGAATAAGGGTCTGGCCAGGTTGTAGGGACATGCCAGAGAGTTTGTGAGGTGACTCTGGGGACCCCGGGTGACTGGGACTAGTTAGGGAGTTGGGAGGGGGGATTAGAGGGAAGGGTATGAAAACAATATTTGTGCCAGAGCAAGCAGTAGCAATGTTGTGAACATGTGCCCAGTCAACTTGAAATAATGGGTAGGATCAAAATTGAGTTTAAACAAGCAAATAGCTGGGAATGGCCATTCGGGAAAACACAAGACTCCAGAGAAATGGGCTCAGTGCTCCAATGTTAAAAGTTAAATTATTGTCTGGTGAATGCTGCCAGGGTCTTCAGTCCATATGGGGATGTCCCTGCCTGCCACGAGCTGCCTGCCAGCCCTACCTGCTGGGAACGTTGCCCTCCTGATGCTGCACACGGAAGGTTCTGTTCAGTGTCTAAATAAACAAAGAAATATGACCCAATCACAACAGAAGATGGTATTAGAGGCATCAGCAGCTTTGCACCGAAATCTTTGGGAGATGTTGTTTACTTCAGTCTACCTGAAGTTGAGACAAAATTAAACACGATAGCCAGGGCATGGTGTCTCACGCCTGTAATCCTAGCACTCTGAGAGGCCAAGGCGGTGGATCGCCTGAGCTCCGGTGATCAAGACCAGCCTGGTAAAGAGCTAGACCTCCTCTCTAAAAATAACCGGGCGTTTTAGCAGGTGCCTGTAGTCCCAGCTAATTGGGAGACTGAGGCAAGAGGATTGCTTGAACCTAAGAGTTTGAGGCTGCTGAGAGTTACCACATCACAGCACTCTATCCCGGGTGACAGAGTGAGACTCTGTCCCAAAGAAACAAACAATAACAAAAATAAACCAAAATGAATTTGGTGCTTTGGAAAGTGTGAACACTGTTAGCAAAGTCTATTTTCTTTTATCATGAGTAGTAACTAAAATCAATGAAGTTCTTGTAGAAAATCCAGGACTTACCAATAAAACTTGTTACGAAGAAAGTTGGCTGATCATGATGGCACCAAGTAACCCTTCAAAACTGGATGAACTAATGAGGGAGAAGCGTATGAGAATAAGTAAAATCTATTGAGGAGTAAAAATGGAGCCCTTAAATAAACTAGGGTGCAATAACCTAATCCAACATGGTTGTCTTACATTAGTGATGGATAGAAGACTCAAAACAGCAAGTATTCTCAACACTGCTATTATTAGCTTTATAATGGTTGCAAATAAACACAATATTCATCTTTTCCACAATAATCTGTGATTTTCAGATGAGGCTATAGTATTCAGAGTTCATAAAATTATCCATGTCAAAAACTAGTTCTAAAAATTACATAATTCGGGGCGGCGCCTGTGGCTCAAAGGAGCAGGGCGCTGGCCCCATATGCCGGAGGTGGTGGGTTCAAACCCAACCCTGGCCAAAAACCGCCAAAAAAAAAAAAATTACATAATTCATTGATAACATTGTTATATTAAGTCTTATGGAATTTTGTAACTTCCTTATATCCATAACTGGATTTGATTTAAAATACTGATATTTGCATTGGAAATAACTGGAATTGGAGAAGTTTTTCTGGATTGTATGGTGTCAAATGAAGAACCATACTATTTTAATTTTTCACTCTACTGCATTTGCTGGTGCTGTTATTATATAATGAAGTAACAGCTTTGCAGGAAAATAATAAAATATTTAGCTTAATTTATAAAAGTTAAGTTATTGCTTACAAAAGCAGAAAGCAAAGAAATTTAGCAGAAGTACAGTTTCTAAACTTGGCGCCTGTGGCTCAAGCGGCTAAGGTGCCAGCCATATACACCTGAGCTGGCAGGTTCGAATCCAGCCCGGGCCCACCAAACAATGATGGCTGCAACCAAAAAGTATCCAGGCATTGTGGCAGACGCCAGTCCTAGCTACTTGGGAAGCAGAGGCAGGAGAATCGCTTGAGCCCAGGAGTTGGAGGTTGCTGTGAGGTGTGATGCCACGGCACTCTACCCAGGGTGACAGCTTGAGGCTCTGTCTCAAAAAAAAAAAAAAGAAGTACATTTTCTATACTAGTCCCGTTTATGAGTTACAACAATTTAATTAGTTACAATTTGTTTACAATGATGCTTTTACTTTTTTCTTTTTTGAGACAGGGTCTTGCTCTGTCCCCAGGACTAGAGTACAATGGCATCATGATAGCTCACTAGGCTTAACCTGAAGCTCATAGGCTTAGATGATCTTCCTGCCTCAGACTCCTCAGTAACTGGGATGAAAGGCACATGCCACTATACCCAGCTAATTTTTTAAATTACTGAATTAATTTTTTGAGATAGGCTGTTACTGTCACCTGGGCTAGAATGCACTAGCATCATCATAGCTCGTTACAACCTCAAACTCCTAGGTTCAAGTGATCCTCCTGCCTCAGCTTCCAGAGCAGCTGGGACTACAGGTGCCCACCACACCTGAGTTATTTTTCTATTTTTAGTAGAGATGGGGTCTCACTCTTGCTCAGGCTGGTCTCCAACTCCTGAGCTTAAATGATCCACCTGCCTCGACTTTCTAGAGGGCTAAGATTGCAGGCATGAGCCACCATGTCTGGCCTGATATTCCATTTTCAGATGTGATAGCCTTTAAGTCTGTGTGAGAAAGATATAGAGAAAGGTATTACCCTCTGTACAGAAGGAAGCCAATGCACTGAGACAGCAGTGGTTGCAGCAGAAAAAGTTTATTTATTTATTTAATTTTTTTTTTTTTGAGACAGAGCCTCAAACTGTCACCCTGGATAGAGTGCTGTGGCATCACAGCTCACAGCAACCTCCAACTCCTGGGCTCAAGCAATTCTCCTGCCTCCGCCTCCCAAGTAGCTGGGACTACAGGCGCCTGCCACAACGTCCGGCCATTTTTTGATTGCAGCCGTCATTGTTGTTTGGCGGGCCCAGGCTGGATTCGAACCTGCCAGCTCAGGTGTATGTGGCTGGTGCCTTAGCCCATTGAGCCACAGGCGCCGAGCCTCTTTATTTAATTTTTAGACAGTCTCACTTTGTTGCCCTCAGTAGAGTGCTGTGGCATCACAGCTCACAGCAACCTCCAGCTCTTGGGCTTAGGCCATTCTTTTGCCTTAGCCTCCTGAGTAGCTGGGACCACAGGTGCCCACCACAACGCCCAGCTACTTTTTTGTTGCAGTTTAGCCGGGGCTGGGTTTGAACCCCCCACCTTCGTTATACAGGGCTGGCGCCCTACTCACTTAGCCACAGGTGCCGCCCAGAAAAACTGTTTAATATTGTTATAGCCCAACCAGGTTCATTGACAAGTGATCAAAAGGAAGCCAATATAAGTCAGGTGTTGTGGTGTGGGCACCTGTAGTCCCAGCTACTTGGGAGGCTGAGGCAAGGGAACTGCTTAAACCTAAGAGTTTGAGGTTGCTATGAGCTGTGACACTATAACACTCTATCAAGGGCGACATAGTAAGACTCTCTCTCTCTCTCAAAAAAAGGAAACCAATACACTAAGACACCAAGGGTTACAGCAGAGAAAGAGTTTAATATCACAGGTGCTATGTGAGGAGAAAGGAGGAATTTCTCAAATCCATCTAAAATCAAAGGATATTTTCTTTTGGGAGAAAAGGTTTTTAAAGATAGCTTCGTAGGCAAAGGTTTAGGGAATTGGGTATGCTGATTCCTGAGAGATGAGTTCATTGGTTGGGATGCAGAAATTTACTTCTCAATTGAGAGGTTTCCTGGTAAGGGGTTTCAGGGCTGTTGGATCTGCTCCCACACCTATCCATGGGTCTGGATGGCATCAGAAAATCTCCAGAATGGAGAAGCTGAAAAACACCTCAAAGACCAGTCTTAAGATTTGCAACAACAAGGTTATCTATGGAATCACGAGTCCTGAGATTTAGGACAGCAGTGTTATCTATAGACTGTAGTAGGGAGAAGTCAGTAATCTTGTGCTTCTCAGGGAGGTAGTGCAATTAAACCTTGGCCAAATCCTGGTGTGGTGGCTCACACCTATAATCCCAGCGCTCTGGGAGGCCCAGGCAGGTGGATTGCTTGAGCTCAGGAAGGGGAAACCTGCCTGAGCAAGAGTGAGACCCCATCTCTAAAAACAGAAAAACTAGCTGGGTATTGTGGCAGGCACCTGTCTTCGCAGCTACTCAGGAGACTGAGGCAAGAAGATAACTTGAGCCAAAGAGTTTGAGGTTGCTGTGAGCTCTGGCACCACAACACTCTACCTAGGACAACAGAGTGAGACTGTCTCAAAAAAAAGAAAAGAAAGAAAAATTAACCAGCATGAGCACATGTAGTCATAGGCAGTAGGACGGCTTAAACCCAGGAGTTTGAGGTTGCTCTGAGCTACGCTGATGCCTTGGCACTCTAGCCGGGTCAAAAAAATAAGAATATGTATTAAAAAAAAAAAAAAACAGGGCGGTGCCTGTGGCGTAATGGAATAGTGCGCCAGCCCCATATGCTGGAGGTGGCGGGTTCAAACCCAGCCCCGGCCAAAAACTGCAAAAAACAAACAAACAAACTTCACTGTCTGACTTTTAAAACATCTTTTAGTTCTTTGGGATTATCAAGGAGGCAAGGATCAAAATGAACTACGCCAAATGCTATTTTATATATCTGATGGGAAAACCCCCAATTTTATTTACATACTATTAGTTGTGAGAAAAACTAGCTGGATGTCCCTATGGTCTCACGTGCTCTGGAGGCTAACCTGGTAGAATCACTTCCAAAATTTCATGCCAGCCTGGAAACATAGCAAATCCTTGGCTTTTAAATTTCAAAAATATAAATTTGTGGCTAGAAAAGTTTTCCACTTATGACATTAAGAAAACTTTTCTTGGCTCAGCGCCTGTGGCTCAACGGGCTAAGGTGCCAGCCACGTACACCTAAGCTGGCGGGTTCGAATCCAGCCCAGGCCCGCCAAACAACAATGATGGCTGCAACCAAAAAAAAAAAAAAAAAATGGCCGGGTGTTGTGGTGGGTGCCTGTAGTCCCAGCTACTTGGGAGGCAGAGGCAGGAGACTTGCTTAAGCCCAGGAATTGGAGGTTGCCGTGTGCTATGATGCCACGGCATTCTGTCCAGGGTGACAGCTTGAGGCTCTGTCTCAAAAAAAAAAAAAAAAAAAGAAAACTTTTCTTTGAAAAGAGATTAGATGGGCCAAGCAATGTGAATAACACCTTTAATCCCAGATCTTTAGGAGACACAGGTGGGAGGATCACTTGAGGCCAGAGTCCTAGACCAGCCTGAACACTAGAAAGACCCTGTCTCTGTGAAATATAGTCGGGCATGGTGGTGTGCATCTGTAACTTCAGGTATTAGGGAGGCTGATGTAGGTGGATTGCTTGAGCCCAGGAATTGTGTTATTTTTACTTATTTCTAGACAGAGTCTTGCTCTGTTGCCCAGGTTAGAGTGCAGCAGCATTATCAAAGCTCACAACAACCTCAAACTCCTGAGCCAAAGCGATCCTCCTGCCTCAAACTCCTCAGAGTCCCACCAGTGGGACTGCAGGCCTCGCACCGCTGATTTTTCTATTTTTAGCACAGTGTCTTGCTCCTGCTCAGGCAGGTGTGGAACTCCCAAGTGCAAATGATCATCCTGCCTTGGCCTACCAAGATGCTAGGATTATATGTCTGAGCCACCCCATGCACCCAAACCCCAAAATTTGATATTACAGTATGCTAGAATGTTGCCACTGCATTCCAGCCTGGGACAGGAGACTTACTTTGTGGAAAAAGAAAAGCCAGAGAGATTAGAAATGAAACTCATCATGACAGGAGAATGCCTACTACACAGTGTATACAATAGTCAAACATTTCCCATAGATACTGCCCGGTAGAAACATTGGCTTCTTTTTTTTTTTGTAGACACAGTTTTGCTTTATCATTCTTGGTAGAGTGTTGTGGTGTCACAGCTCACAGCAACCTCCAACTCCTGGGCTTAGGCGATTCTCTTGCCTCAGCCTCCAGAGTAGCTGGGACTACAGGCGCCGGCCACACTCCCGGCTATTATTTTGTTGCAGTTTGGCTGGGGCCAGGTTTGAACCTGCCACCCTTGGTATATGGGGCCAGAGCCCTACTCACTGAGCCACAGGTGCCACCTGAAACATTGACTTTTGATAAAGGTATTAAAGAGGCAGATTCTGACTGTGGGGTCTCCTTTCCACATTTATTTTGGTAGAATTTCTTAAGTCATCTACCACATTTTTTAGAGGAGGGAACAGGTTGTTTAAATACATGTAAACATACAAATCACATATTTTTTTTTTCTTTTTCTAGAGAAGGGAATCTCATGATGCTGCCCAGGCTGGAAAAGAACTGCTGTGACCTTGCCACCTTAGTCTCCCGAGTAGCTGAGACACTGCCCTTTCCAAGTTAGTTAGTTAGTGGGTGAGTCACTGAGTTAGTTATTATAGAGGCCTGGTCTCCTACCCCCCTAGCTGGAGCCAAGTGTCAATATCATAGCTCATAGCAACCTCAATTTCTGAGCTTAAGTGATTCTCTTGCCTTAGCTAGGACTATAGGCAAGCACAAAAGCAAGCTAACTTAAAACAATTTGTTTTTCCCAACAAATGCAACCAGTGTAACATGGTTTCTTGTACCCTCAATTAATCCCCAACAATAAAAAAAAAAAAGAGTTAAAAAAAAAAAACAATTTGTTTTTAAAGATAGGGGTCCTGCTGCTCAGGCTGGTCTTAAACTCTTGGCCTCAAGTCATCTTCTCACCTTAGCCTCCCAAAGTGCGAACACAAAAGCAGGCTATATATTTTTTAAAGATGGTGATCTTGGCTTGGTGCCTGTAGCTCAGCGGCTAGGGCACCAGTCACATACCCTGAGGCTGGTGGGTTTGAACCCAGCCTGGGCCTGCCAAACAACCATGACAACTACAACCAAAAAATAGCTGGGCATTGTGGCAGGAACCTGTAGTCCCAGCTAGTTGGGAGGCTGAGGCAAGATAATCTCTTAAGCCCAAGAGTTTGAGGTTGCTGTGAGCTGTGATGCCATGACACTCTACCGAGGGCAACATAGTGAGACTTGGTCTCAAAAAAAAAAAAGATGGAGATCTCATAGGGCTAGGCGATGTGGCTCTCGCCTGGAATTCTAGCACTCTGGGAGGCCAAGGCAGTGGATTGCCTGAGCTCACAGGTTCGAAACTAGCCTGAGCAAGAGTGGCCCCACCTCTAAAGTTAGTCAGGTGTTGTGGTGGGCGCCTGTAGTCCCAGCTACTTGGGAGGCTGAGGCAAGAGAATCGCTTAAGCCTAAGAGTTTGAGGTTGCTGTGACCTATGATGCCATGGTGCTCTACCGAGGGTCACAAAATAAGACCCTGTCTCAAATAAATAAATAAATAAATAAATAAATAAATTAATTAACTAAAATAAATAAAGATGGAGGTCTCACTCTTGCTCAGGCTGGTCTTGAACTACTGGCCTCCCAAAGTGCTAGGATTACAGGAATGAACCACTATGCCCTTCTATCTTTATTTTCTTTGATGACAGAATTGTCTCAAAGCCTTCCTGGAGAAGTCATCTGTTCTTAGATTATCTCCAATTCTATATCGTGGGTCTCTGAGTGAGGCCTCAGCTAAAATGAGTCCCGAGCTTTTTGCTCTTGACTGCTAACATTTATATGTGAATGCTGTCAAGTGACACTATAGGCAGAACCTGCAGATCAAATTTTCCCTGTTTGACATAGTGGTTTCAGAGCAGGACACTTGCCACGAGAAGTCTTTGGAGTTTTCTTTTCTTTTTCTGAGATATTATCACTCAGTTGCCCTGGGGTTGACTGCTGTGGCATCATCATAGGTCACAGCAACCTCAAAATCTTGGGCTCAACTGATTCTCTTGCCTCAGCCTCCCAAGTAGCTAGGACTACAGACATCCGCACAGATAGTTTTTCCACTATTAGCAGAGACAGGGTCTTGCTTTTGCTCAGACTGGTGTCAAACTCCTGAGCTCAAGCAATCCTCCTATCTTGGCCTCCCAGAGTGCTGGAATTATAGGTGTGTGCTTGGCTGAAACCACTTCTTTTGTGTGAGGATATGGAAGCATAATTTTGGCTCCTGGTACCAATTATGTTCCAATTAGCTTGTAGCATCTAAGCGAATGGAAAAGGAAATATGTTGAGGGGTTTACTGACTGCTCAGTAAGGTAGAAGGCCACCCTTGCTCATTTGACTAGGAATAATACTGATTGAGCTCAGCCATGGAGACTAAGCACAGTAATGGTATGTGCTCTCCAGAAGTCCCCCCTCTGCTTGCTCTCTTTAGTAACTTCTCTGCCAGGCAACTTTCTCCTGTCACTTCTGCCACTTTCTCCTCTTCCAAAAGTAGGTAAGCAGTGTTATCTCCGGTATGGGAAACTGCTCATGGATGAGAACCTTGCCAAACTGATGGGTCCTCTGAGACAAGTTTTCTCTTCAGCAGCTTAATTTTCACTTCTACTTGAAATTGAATATTCAGTTCCCTTTAGAAAGCCCCACAAATATACAAAATCATTGAACATACAAATCATACAACGAACATACATGACACACCCAAAAAACACAACAAAATCCTCACAGCTTGCAGAAAGCTGGCTGCCTTTTTGGTGCCTTTCACACACAGTACAGAAACAGAGTGGCCAGGCGTGGATCATCTGAGCATTCTGGGAGGCCGCGGCAGGTGGATCATCTGAGCTCAGGAGTTCCAGAGCAGCTGCAAGAGCAAATTAAGACCCTGTCCCTACTAAAAACAGAAAAATTAGTCAGGCCTTGTGACGGGCATCTGTAGTCCAGCTACTCAGGACGCTGAGACCAGGGGATCATTTGAGCCCAAGACTTTGAGTTTGCTATGAACTAGGCTGAGGCCACAGCACTCTACCCAGAGCGACAGAGTGAGGCTCTGTCTTAAAAAAAAAACAACTTAGGCTCGGCGCCTGTGGCTCAACAGGCTAAGGTGCCAGCCACGTACACCTGAGCTGACGGGTTCGAATCCAGCCTGGGCCTGCCAAACAACAATGACGGCTGCAACCAAAAAATGGCCGGGCGTTGTGGCGGGCGCCTGTAATCCCAGCTACTTGGGAGGCAGAGGCAAGAGACTCGCTTGAGCCCAGGAATTGGAGGTTGCTGTGATCTGTGATGCCAGGGTGATAGCTCTCTATCCAGGGTGAT
>CAUYON010068956.1:0-34764 GCA_963573935.1 Arctocebus calabarensis
TAGTGATCAAGGAAATGCCATGAAGGATATCTGTAACAGTATGATCAAAATATTTCTGAATGTATATGAATCGTGCCCTGTGATTGCACCAATGTACATAATTATGATTCAATAAAATTATTAAAAAAAAAAAGAAAATGACATTGTATAAGAAAGAATCTTGTGTGATAAATTTTGTCCTGAAACAGAATGGTTATTTAAGAAAGTGATAGGCAGAGCACTACAGAAAGTTGAGAATGTTTATGAATTATCTGTGTAGAATTGAATAAAGTTCATAAAAGGAAATTTGTGAAAGAATTTGCATGTGATCTTGTCTCACCTCACGGATAAGAGCTGGAGGAAGTGGGGTCTACTTCCCCAGAGGGATGCTGTTGTGACCCTGAGCACTCTCTTACCAGACAGAAAAATTGAACTAACATTTTCCCTGCCACTCAGAACTTCCAGTCCACCCTCCCCCCCCTTGCCTGATGAACCAGAAGCCTAACCCCTACAGAGACTGCAGGAGGAACCTCATGAGCATCATCCCCTACCCAGCCAGAACAAGCGCCTTGCCCTTCACCCTGCCAGAGCTTTCTAGAGCTGCATGTCCTGCACCCCACCTCCCACGCCTGCCCTGCAGGAGCCTCCAAGCCGCACCCCACCCTGCCAGAGTCATGAGCTGAGTACTCTCCTTGCTGAAGTCACCAGCTGCCAGGCACTGCCAGAACCATGTATAGCATCATCCGCCTTGCAGCTGGATCCATGTGTGCCAAGATTCTAAAGCTGATCCTACAACCAGAACTCCCAAGCTGGGGCAGTAACCTGGGAGCTGTACAGGGTCACTTCCCACAAAGATCCAGCAATGATAGAGTGATCTTGCCAGGGTCTAATCTTTAGAGAGACACCTCCCCAAATATGAGGACTGCCACAGGAAACCAGAACTCACTCTATAGGGATACTAGTACTACAGAGAGGCTGTGGCAAAGGCACAGTGGCTGAGGGAGAAAAGCATTTGCTGACTTGTTGCCCTCAGTATTAGACTGAGCCCAAGTGGAACTTTTGCCAGTGGCTATTGAGTACCCGTGGCAGGCAGGCCTCAGCCCCCCCAGCCGGATGGTGGCAGAGGGTAGTGCCTGGGATGCAGGGGCATTGACCTTTCCTTGACTCTGACAGGCTCAAAGCCCTGGCACATCTGCTTATTGGAGGGAGCAGGACCTCAGCCCTGTGGGGTCATAAGTGACTGGGCTTGAAAGAGGAGCAAGGTGGAGAAAGAGACACAGCCCCCTGGTTCAACTGTGCTACTGGGCGGACATTTCTGACTCCACAAAGCACCAGAACAATGCAAATTTGAGCAGCCAGTAGACCTCCGCCATCTAGTTGCTGGAAACCTTTGGAACTCTCCCACTTGAGAGTTCGTACTGACTGGGTTAATTGGTTTGGAACTCCTAACCTGGGCCAATAACCCAAGGACCTTCTTGGGTGGTACCCTGATTGTGTGGTAATGGAAAGAGTAGATTTTCCTCTTCCAGTTGATGTCCATGGGGAGGGGGTGGGGTGTCTTGTTTGTATTTCTCCACAGCTAAGACTTCACCAGAGTCACTGATCCACTGGGATGGGACAAGAAACAGCTGAATACAAAATAGGACCACCAAACCTCACCACAACAAGCAGGTTTCCTCAGCCTCAGACTGTAATACTGTTTGGGACCTTTGCAAAGCTATAGGGGAAGAAGCTGCAGTCATCAGTCCCAGATCCTTGACAAAGGGCTGGTTAACCACAACTCCAGGAACTCCAAATCCAATTTCATCTTACCTGTCCATCTAGCCAATGGTGAAAAACAATCATGAGGTGTAATCAGTGGAAAAACTCTGGCAACATGAATAATCAAAGTAGATCAACTCCCCAAAGGAACGATATGGCAGACACAGCACAAGATCCCATTCATAAACAAATGGCTGAGATGTCAGAAATCGAGTTCAGAATTTGGATAGCAAATAAGATCAACAGAATGGAGGTAAAAATGGAATTTGAATTTCAAGGAATAATTCAATACATATCTCAAAAATTCAAAGACAAAATCACCAAAGATTTTGACACATTGAGGCAAGAACTTGCAGTCCTCAAAGATCTGAGAAATACAGTGGAATCCCTCAGTAACAGAATGGAGCAAGCAGAAGAAAGAATCTCTGACATTAAAGACAAAGCTTTTGAATGCTCCCAAACACTCAAAGAGGAAAAAAGTGGAGAACAAAAATGGATCATTCTCTCAGAGAGCTCTGGGATAATTCAAAGAGGTCTAATATTCACCTTATAGGAATACCTGAGGGTCAGGACGTTGTTGCAAGGGACACAGAGGCTTTACTTCATGAAATAATAAAAGAGAATTTTTCAGACATGCCAAGAGATTCTGAAATTCTTCTATCTTCTTTCTGAGATAACTATCTTCTTTTTCTGAGATAGCAGATAGTTTCAGAACACTGGCAAGACTGAACCCAAATTAAAATTCTCATAGACACATTATAATTAGCTTCACCAAAGTTAATATGAAGGAGAAAATTCTACAAGCATCCAGATGTAAGAACGCCATAATCTACAAGGGGAAGAACATTAGAATGACTGCAGATATCTCTGCTGAAACCTTTCAAGCTAGAAGATGGTGGCATAGACCTTTAATCTCCTTAAACAAAATAACTTTCAACCCAGGATCCTGTATCCAGCTAAACTGAGTTTCATCTATGATGGAGAAATTAAATACCTTAATGACATGCACATGTTGAAGAAACTTTCCATAATGAAACCAGCTCTCCAGTATATTCTCAGACCTATCTTCCATAATGAATAGCACAATCCTCCACCACCAAAGTAAACTCATACAGAAACTTTTGATCAAATTTCAAATTCCACAGTGGCAAAGGGATTAAAAATAGCCACTGGACTTTTGAAAAATGCAATACCCAAAATACTTTCTGGCTTATCAATACTCTCAATTAATGTGAATGGCTTAAATTGTCCTCTAAGGAGGCACAGATTGCCTGACTCAATACAAAAACTGAGGACAGACATCTGCTGCATTCAAGAATCTCACCTTACCTTAAAAGATACACATAGACTAAGGGTGAAGGGATGGTCATTTATAATTCAGGCAAATGGAAATCAGAAAAAAGCAGGTATTGCAGTTTTATTCACAGATACAATAGGCTTTAAACCAGGGGTCCTCTAACGACGGCCCACAGGCCACATGCGTCCCCCCCCAGGACAATTATCTGGCCCACTGAATGTTTTTCCCTCTGCTGCCTGTCCTCTTCAGCAGTGGACTCATCCTGGCCCGCAAAATCTGTTAGCAGAAAAACCATTGCCTGCATTCCCAAACAAAACATGTGTGGATTCACTGGAAAAGTTGCAAAAGGAGTTCCAATTTAGATTTAAAGAGTTTCATCTCCATGAACAAGACATACAGCTTTTGCATAACCCATTTTCTATTGACATTGAAAATGTGGAGGTCAGTCCCTGAAGTTACTGTCCCAGCCACCCCTCTGCCAGCTGCTCCGGCGCCACCTCTGTTCGGCATCTCCGGCAGGCGGGAGCCAGGCGCTGACAGGTGTGACGGGGGCAGCCGAGCGCTCCTGCAGCTCCAGCTCCGTCTGGCTCCAGCTCTGCCCTGGTGGCAGCTTTCTGGCTTCTCCATGGGGCTGGCCTGCGGCTCCCAGATGCTCTAAGAATGTTTCCACTGTTGCTCGAAGGACACACGCAGTGGGATTCAGAATTCCTGGAGAATTGCCTTTGTGAGAAGCTGGAAGTATTTCTTTAAATTCCTTCTCTTAGTTTTTCAAAGAAACATCAATAAACCATGAACAACATTAGTAATGAAGAGTTTGACTGCCACTTTCTTGATGAAGGTTTTACTGTCAAAGACATTCTGGACCAAAAAATCAATGAAGTCTCCTCTTCTGATGATAAGGATGCCTTCTATGTAGCAGACCTCAGAGATGCTCTGAAGAAACACTGAAGATGGCTAAAAGCTCTTCCTCCTGTCCCTGCCTTTTATGCAGTCAAATGTAATGACAGTAGAGCCATTATGAAGACCCTCACTGCCATTGTGACAGGATTTTACTGTGCTAGCAAGCCTGAAATACAATTGGTGCAAAGTCTCAGGGTGCCTCCAGAGAGGATTATCTATGCAAATCCTTGTAAACAAGTGTCTCAAATTAAGTATGCTGCCAATAATGGGGTCCAGATGATGACTTTTGACAGTGAAGTCGAATTGATGAAAGTTGCCAGAGCACATCCAAAGGCCAAGTTGGTTTTGCGGATTGCCACTGATGATTCCAAAGCAGTCTGTTGACTCAGTGTTAAATTTGGTGCCACACTCAAAACCAGAAGACTTCTTTTGGAATGGGCAAAAGAGCTAAATATTGGTGTCAGCTTCCACGTAGTAAGTGGCTGTACTGATCCTGAGACCTTCATGCAGGCAATCTCTGATGCCGGCTGTGTCTTTGACATGGGAGCTGAGGTTGCTTTCAGCATGTACCTCCTTGATATATTGGTGGTGGCTTTCCTGAATCTGAGGATGTGAAGCTTAGATTTGAAGAGATCACTGGTATAATCAACCCAGCATTGGACAAGTACTTTCCATCAGACTCTGGAGTGAGAATCATAGCTGAGCCAGGCAGATATTATGCTGCATCAGCCTTTACATTTGCAGTTAATATCATAACCAAAAAAATTGTATTAAAGGAACAGATAGGCTCTGATGATGATGAGTCCAGTGAATAAACCTTTATGTATTACATCAATGATGGAGTATATGGATTGTTTAATTGCATCCTTTATGATCATGCTCATGTAAAGCCTCTTCTGAAAAAGAGACTTAAACCAGATGAGAAGTATTATTCATCCAGCATATGATGGACCAACATGTGATGGCTTTGACTGGATAGTTAAGTGCTGAGACCTGCCAGAAATGCATGTGGACATCTTTGAAAATATGGGTGCTTACACTGTAGCTGCTGCTTCTACTTTCAATGGATTCCAGAGGCCGACAATCTACTATGTGATGTCAGGACCAATGTGACAACTTGTGCATCACATCCAGAACCCCAACTACCTACCCAAAGTAGAAGAGCAGGATGTTGGCACTCTGCCTGTGTCTTGTGCTTGGGAAAGTGGAATGAAACGTCACCCAGCAACTTGTGCTTCAGCTAGTATTAATGTGTAGATATCATTCTGTAGCTGTTAACTGCAAGTTTTGCTTGAATTAAGGGATTTGGGGGGACCATTTAACTTAATTATTACTAGTTTTGAAATGTCTTTGTAAGAGTAGGGTTGGCACAGATACAGCAATATGTAAGATTAGGAGATGGGGTCACACTTATCTGTGTTCCTATGGAAACTATTTGAATATTTGTTTTATATGTATTTTTATTCACTTTTCAGACATGTTATGAAAGAGCACCCCTCCGCTGCTCAGCAAGCATTTGTAGCTTATACAGTGGCAGAATGGGCCAAAAGCTTAGTGTTGTGACCTGTTTTAAGAATAAAGTATCTTGAAATAAAAAAAAAAAAAAAGAAAAGAAAATGTGGTTACAATTTACCAAATGGAACTGGCTGAACTGCAGAATTGTGACTCTCTGAAAGACACATTCAAGTCAAGCAGCCTTCCTAATTGCTATGCATCTCTCCCCTCTGAGACATATCCTAATCTCAGGAACCATGCACTCAAAATGGCAACCATCTTTGGCAGCACTTATATCTGTGAACAGACTTTTTCCAGAACGAAACATCTGAAATTTCCAATCAAATCTAGAATAACTGATGAACACTTGCATCACTTGTTACGACCAGGAGTGACAAATATGGAACTGGACAGTGACCATCTCATTAGCCAAAAGTGGGCCCATAGTTCGCATTGAAATACTGGTAAGTTTGTTGATTTAACTTTATTTGTTCATTTTAAATATTGTATTTGTTCCCATTTTGTTTTTTTACTTCAAAATAAGATATGTGCAGTGTGCATAGGAATTTGTTCATAGATTTTTTTTAAACTATAGTCCAACCTGCCAACCGTCTGAGGGGCAGTGAACTGGCCCCCTGTTTAAAAAGTTTGAGGACCCCTGGTCTATTTTATATAAGTATAACTTATTTGGGTTTCAATCTGCATGGGCTCTTTTCCTATCCTTGTACTTTCAGTCTATATGTGTTATGTGTCTGTATAGTTGAGATGAGTTTCTGGTAGGCAGCATGTAGTTGGCTCATTTTAAAAATCCATTTAGCTAGTATATATCTTTTAAGCAGAAAGGCTGATCCATTTACATTCAAAGATTATTATTGGTATGTGAACGTTTGATCCTGTCATTTTTGTTACTGAGTTTTAAAAGCCACTGTATACATCCTGTGACAATTACTTTGTCAAATATATTTCACAAATATTTTCTCATAATCTTTAGCTTCTCTTTTCATTTTCATAATAGTGTCTTTTAAAAGCAAAAGTTTTAAATTCTGGATTTTTCTTTTATAGTTTGTACTTTTTGTGTCACCTTTAATTTAAGAAATATTTGCCAAACCCAAGGTCATTAAAACTTCTTATGTTTCCTTTTAGAATTTTAATGGTTTTTACTTCTTACCTTTAGGTCTATGATCCATGTTGACTTAACATTTGCATATGGTGAGGTAACAGTTGAGGTTTAGTTATTTATTTTTTGCATATGCTATCCAATTCTTCTAGAACTATTTGTTAAAATGACTATCCTTTATCAGATAATCTTTTCATCTTTATTAAAAACCAAATGACTATATGTATATATGTGTGAGTCCATTTCTAGACAATTTGTTCTGTTCTATTGATGTATATGTCTATCTTGCCAGACTGTAAAGTCCTATGAAATATGGGCTTATATTAGTTTTAGATTTACATCGACTAGCATGGTTATTTCTTCTTAAATGAATGTTCAAATAATATAATATTATTTGAATGAGGCAATGAAAATGCTCAATTAGGAAAAACATTCAACTTTCTAGAGCACCAAAAATATAACTAAGAGGTGTTCTAGATTCATTTAAAAATGCAAGATCAGGCTGAATGTGGTGGCTCATGCTTGGAGGCCAAGGTGGGAGGATTGCTTGGCTCCAGGAGTTTAAGAACAGCCTGTGAAACATGGTGAGACCCTGTCTCTATGAAAGATTGAAACATTAGCAGGGCATGGTGGCACATGCCTGTAGTCCTAACTACTCAAGAGACTATGATGGGAGGACTGCTTGAACCCAGGAGTTGATTGTGCCACTGCACTCCAAACTAGGTAACGAGAGTAAGACACTGTCTCAAAAATAAACAAATAAATAACTAAAAATGGCACAATATGTGTAAAACTGTAAAATCCAGTTTAAAGGACAGCTAACATATTTAGAACCTCATGCCTTAGGTTTAAGAGCTGAGTAGAAGGCTTTTGGTAGGACAAATACCTATTTTCACATCACCTACTGGTCACTTGTAATTACCATCAACAAAAAAAATAACTTTCAGAGTTCTAGATATTTTAACTTCATCTAAATTATATATATATAATTCTGATTAATCTTAACTATTAAAAGAAGGCCCTATCAGAGAGAAATTTTAAGAGATACTTCCATAATTTCCTTATTACTGTCTAGCACAAACTCTTTGCCTAGTCATCATCTCTTGGATGCCCCTAAACATGCATAATTGTTCCTAATTCTCAACTTTGTTCTGTTCTTCTCTGTGTGTTCTTTCCCTTTGTTGTCTGACATTCTAAATCTGGGTATAATCCCAGCTCTTCCACAAAGACTACTTTAGTTTTTTAGGCCCAAATCTCTGCTTAGTGACCTCCATCTGTGCGACAAAACTAATACATTATCAGATATACTCAATGTTATTATTTTACAGCTTTGTGTATTTTATATAACTTATCTCCCTGGGGACACTAGAAACACCTCAAGGACAGGATTCTGAGCTGGGAGTTACATTTTCATTTTATTCTCTATAGCACTTAGCACATGAAATGGTTCCCATTGCAGATATTTAACTATCATTTAACTAAATTTAATAAAAATCACCCATTAGATAAATATCTTTGAAAGTCAGTGCATGTCATGCCTTGAAAACCACCATTCTAGTTAAAGGGATTATTTAAATTGTGGAGGCTCAGCCTTTTCTGTACTGTTACCTCATAAGTAACAATGACTTTCAAAAAAAGTTATGTTTTCTGCCTCTGAAAAGGATCCCACATATGTCTCTAGGCTGTCTCTCCATATAACTTTGATAAAAATTTTTTAATTAAAAAATATGTAAAGTTATAGAAGATGATTATATATTGAAAGTTTTAAACATAGGTCAGATTGATAAGATAGAGACAAACCTAGAACCCAAAATTTCAAGGGATTCAGTTTCAGTATGGCTTTTTTTTCATGCCACCTGGAATATATTCCTATTCTTTCTTTTTGTCTACTATAAACCCAACATTTGTTAGCTCCAGAGGGGAGGAATTTCTGGCTCATTAAAGCAGTCTGGGAGGCCAAAATTAGTATATTAGTTCCAGTGTCACTGAACTTGAACAGGGTTCTATAGGAGGCTGAGTATAATATGCATGGTAGGCAGTAGCTGGACTATGCTGAACCAGGGCACAGATCCAGTTGTTGCCATTTGAGAATATAAGCTATGTTAGCTGTTAGTCTCAATTTTCAAAGAAAGAGATACTTACTGTGAACTCTCCTAATTTTAAAATGACCATTTTTAGTCCCTTTTATCCTTTCCCCCCAATTTCCTTCTCCTCAGACATGCAATCATTCTAGCATGCAGCTTTTTGACTATGTACTATGTTTTGCAGGTATTTCACATTATATGAATGCTCTTGTATTATGTATCTCATTTTATCTTTTTTTTCCCACATAGCACTATATTTTTAAGATGCATCCATTTGTTTCCTGTGTATATCTTGTTTATTGCTTCTAACTTCTGCATACTATAAAAAATCTATGCTCACCATATTTTGTTTACTGGTCTCTCAATGAAAACTTCCAACTCCTTACCTTTTAAAAAATAACACTCCAGTTTTAAAAAATTACACCCTGCAGGCCAAGTAGTACATGTGAATAGGCTGAATTTAGCCTTAGACTATCAATTTGTTTATAACCTCTGATCTAGACAAACCTCTTACTCATTACCTGGAATTTCTTATCTCCTAGTTCTCAAAAATACAGTAAAAAGAAAAAAATCAGTGAAAATATTTTCAGAATTCTGTTGGCCACCCAAACATGACAGATGTCATTACATGTGACCAAGAGGACATCTGTGTAAGAGAAAATTCTTTAAGTGTTAAGTCAATAACAAAAGAAAGCCTAGTTGTCTCAGCAATAACAAAAGAAAGCCTAGTTATCTCAGGAAACAATAAACAACAGCTATCCACTGCTATTTTGTTGCATTCTTACTCTCCAACATGCCAGGTTATTTTAAACCAGCAAAGAAAGAGCTGGGGTTGACACAATGGACTCCACCTCTATGAGTCACGGACATTCCTTTTCCAATTTCAACTCAAGCCACATAGAAACATCCTGTTTAGACATAGTCAGGAAAGCATGTAAGGTAATGCTAAGCTATATTCTTGAATGTCAACAGGTTTATTTGAAAAAAATTATCAATAATCTAATATTAAAGCGCTTCAGTTCAGAAGTCTTGCTCTATGGCACTTTAAATGAATCTCCCACTTGTGTTTTCATTTTGTTTCCTTGGGCGAGGAATCAGTCACCTCTACCAGACTATTTCAGAAGCATGACTATACCAAGAGGAATGTAAAGGAGGAACGTTGTGGGGAAGCCATTTTCTGAGCACCTAAGAAAATACAGCTAAAGCCTTTTAAGCATAAAGGAATAACCAAGTAATTGGTTATTATATATAATAACTTAAGTAATTCCTTTAAGATCCTAAATATGTACCGAGTGGCAAAGGATAAACTGAAGCAAACATACTTGCAGTCTCCGATAAAACTTTAGGCATACGCTGGCGGCTCACCAGGAGTGGGAAAGGATCTCGCCCATCATTCCGTTCATGGACCTCTCGAATTTCCACCGTATCATCCATAAGATAGTAATGAATGATGTAGGTCCGACATTCACCAAACATGCTGTCGGTGTCATCCCAGATTGCATAGAATCGAAGAACCTTTGAGGAATCCAAAGTAGTAACTCAAGTCAGAATCCTAAAAGTGGACAATTTAAAAATACTGAAGTATTTTTCAGTATTTACATGTCAGACAGTGATGAAGAGATTAGCTGGAAAGATCATAAAGTAATCTCAGATGGTAAATTGACAAAAAGAAATATTCATCAAAGATACTAAAATGTCTGAAATTACATACCAGATGTCAGCAGCTGGAAAGAATTAAATAATAGGATTGTAAGTTTATGCCAAGAAAGAACAGCTCACTTTGATCTAAAATATTAGTCAGGGAAAGAGAAGTAAAATCAAAAGAGCAATAAGGTCCTTAACAGTGGTGTATACATATGTATTTAAAAAGGTATGTGTGAATATGATTTACATGCAATTTGTATGGAAAATATTTCAATTTAAGCAGACTTTTCTTGTTCCCATCAACATACATTTTTTAATAATAGTATCAACACAATCTTTAAATAGAAAATAATAACAGATATATGATTGACATACAGAAAATCCATAAAAGACCATACTAATGTTAGGTTAAATTTTCTGAGCTAAAATAAGTTCAATTTCTGAAAAAAAAAACCAGCAAAAAAGCATTGTGGGTCTCCTTTTAGTATGAAAAGGAGAAGATTCAAATCTGCTTATACGCATCAGCTCACAAGGGACAGGATTAGAATGGTTGGAACAGAGCTGGAAAATGCTGAGAACCTTCTGTACTCCAAAGTAATATAACATTTAACTGGGAAAGATCTGCAATGGAATTTCTAGTAAATTAACTATTTCAATATTAGAAACCTACACATATGCAATAGCTTTGAAATTTCCCAATAATTCATTTAAGGTTTCCCTAAGGATCCTAAGAGATTAACTCATACTTAGGGAAAGATGATCAGATGAAAATGTAAAGTGGGAAGCAGATATAGCTCAGGAATAGGTTTAAGATTTAAATGTTTGGTGGAATTCACAAGACTTAACTCCACAGTCTTCTCTGGATCTCTAATGTGAAACTTAGGGGTACCCACATTTCTAACTCTAGATGAAAACAGGAAGCACTATACCCAAACAGTTAACTTACAGAACTAATGTTTCAAAGTAGTTACCAATACAGCTTCCCAAACAGCTTGCTAAGAAATTCCTGCCATATCTGGAAACTAATAAATGTACTGAGGTGCTTAGGTCACTTACTTGTTTGTCAAAGGTGAGAAACTGCTTGAGCTGATCAAAGTCTGATGGGGTGACGTAATTACGAACAGGCTTTTTTCGGAGTTCAGTGTAAGGATCCAGAGCCATCTTCTCTGGTGGATTTAATTCAATTCCTTGACTTTCCAAAAATGTCTAAATAATTCAAAATTAATAATAATAATTTTCCTTAGAGCTTCTTGGAGTAAGTAATAATGTAATGGTATAAAAATAAGTGTAATGATCATTTCCATGCCATTGCGCAAATCAACCATTGGTTTGCTGGTGGAGCATATCTCAGCTCTATTGTTTCCACCTGATTCAACTCCATAATGCAGATGATAATTGATAACTACCTAAAATACTCTATATTGTAAAATTACTAGGTAATATGCTAAGCTAGTTGAAAGGCATGATGACAAAGTAACTGGATTACTTTGAATTCAAATATGAATTTTGATTAATAAAATTTAATTAGGTACCCAAGAACAGAGTAAGTTCTAAGGTTGTTTACATACACATGTCTGGAACCTACCCATGGTTTCAAATAATATGTAATTCATATGGAGGCAAGCTGTACAACGGCCAAGTTAGGATGAAATCATATTCCCAACTTTCCAACTCACTTTAAAGAAATGTTGTTTATATATGATTAAGTCCCTCCATTTCACAAAAAAGAAAAGAAAGCATACCCACTGGTCCTGAAAATGCTTTAGTAAAATAGGAAAAAGAAACTAAGTACTCAAATATCACCCCAAAAGTTAAAGAAATCATCTGAATTTGACACAGTCTTGAATTTTCTTTTTCTAATAATGAATAAATATTAATTTCAGAATCACTGTATCTTTTAATACAACTTGGCATTTCATCTTCTTAAAAGCACCACCATAAACTATACCTTTTTTAATAGTCAGAAAAGAGTAACTTTAGGGTTATCTGTTAACATTATGGAAGTGAAAATTAACTTAAAATTTGGGTTTCTTTGGGGAATTATGCAGTTTGCTTTTGAACATTTCAACAGAAAACACACAGAACTCAGACCCAACTATGTGAATTCTAGTATTAGCTCCACTGATAACTATCCTGTGATCTTAATATTTAAACAGTTAATAAGCAGTCTCCAATATCTTTTCAGTATAAAAACATTAAGATCTTCTATTACAGCTATTGAACTGGAGATAATGATTAACAATAAAATTTTCCCTTGAGATGTAGGTTAGTATGGCAAGAGCAACTGATCGTGGTATTTAATGAGCCGTCTCTTAACTTTCAATAGATAAATGGGCCCTTTTAAAACCCTATCTTAGGGATTCTGGCAAGCATGCAGAAGCCTCTTCAAGTTGTCTATTTTTCCTATCTCGTAGAAAAGCCTTCTAATCTCTTCAAAGAATTATTCTAAAATGTCCCAGAAGGAGGGGAGAGAAGACAGAATGCCTTTGAGGGAAAGAAGAGAGAATGGGGGAAATTCCTCATACTGGAAAAGACAGGGGTTGGTGGGTCTCAGAACAGGATTCTATGTGTTTGCTGTAGGGTACTCTGAGCACACATGCAGCTAGAGTCGGGATCATCCGGGTTCAGGCATTCCAAGTTCCAGGATCTTAGCTAGTACCAAAGCCCTGGGTGACTGGATAATCTATGGGTCCTGCCTGTATGATCTCTGAGAGTACATCTGCTTCCTTGTTATTCACGGGGCTTGGAATTTTTTTTTCTTTAGTTGCCACTTGCTCAGGTATAAGATGGGCTTGGAGACTTTGGCAAAGCTGAGAGTGAATAGAAACACTAGCTGTTATAGACCAAATGTTTGTGTGCCCCCTAATTTCATATACTGATGCCCTAGCTCTGGATGTGATTATTGAGAGATATAACCATAAAGGAAATAATTATGGTTAAATGAGCTCATAAGGGTGAGGCCCTGATCCAATAGGACAAGTGTCCTTAGAAGAGGCACTAGAGAGCTAACTCGCTGTCTCTTCATGCACATGCACTGAGAAACAGCCATGTGAGCACTCAGCGAGAGCTGGCTGCAGGGAGAGGGCCTTCAGTATCACCTGACCATGCTTGGCATACTGAGATCACACTCCCTTCCTCCAAAACTGTGAGAAAATAACTGTCTGCTGTTTAAGCCACCAAGGCCATGGTATTTTTGTTATGGCAGCTCCAGCCAGCTAAGACACGATCCCCTTTGGGTTGGGCTTAAGTTGGTTATGCATTATTTTTTGAAAAACAATATTTATTGCACACTAGAATGTATAGAATAGGATTCACAACTGTTACACCAGCAATGATATTTTAACAAAAAGATGCATTCTAGATCTATGATTTCTAGAGCTTTATTTTTTAATGTGTCCGGTCAGTTCTGTCTACAGGACCAAACATTTGTTTAGAGCAGTGAGGAAGAGCGAAGGGGGAGTTGTGGTGATACACTTGAACAGAAGTGTTTCCTGGTCAAATCATGCCATAAAGACAGCTTTCTTCCCTAACCACTCATTGGTCTAGTCTGAATAAAGAACAATGAAGTAGATAGGTATAAGTTTTAAATTTTCATGGGAACCAACTTCAAACCTAATAGATCAATTGCTGAAAACATAATTCAGTCCCAGTCTCAGTGCCTGAAATAAACAGCTCTAGTCAAATATCAGTTATTGAAACACATTGATCCTCTTTACTCAGATTCCATTACTTGTGACTTTTCCTGTTCACTAAAATGTATGTGCAATACCCCTCCCCCAAATACTTGCCATATATTGCAGTCATTCATGATTATGCACCCAGTGGCAAAAAATGTGAGTTGCCCAAATGGGCAAATTCTTAACTAAAGTTGAATGAGATGAAGTTCTGGCTGTCTTATTTCAGCTTTCACAGTGTAAACACATGTCCTTTTTGAAGTCTGTTTATTGACACATTTTTTTTTTTTTTTGCATTTTTGTATTTTTTCTCGGTGATTTTGCTGTTTAAGGTGGTCCCAAAGCACAGTGCTAAAGTGCTGTTTATAGTGTTCCTAAGCACAGAGGCTTTGATGTGTCTTGTGGAGAAAATGTGTGTTAGATAAGCTTTGTTCAGACACAAGTTATAGGTGTGACTTTAATGTTAATGAATCAACAATATATATTAAATAAGGTGTCTTTAAATAGAAACATACAAAATAGCTTATATGTTAATTAGTTGGTTAATAAAAATGCTATGACAAGAGACTGGCAGAAACCTAACCGTGTATTCCCCCCAAGAGCAGTGATTTAGTATTCACTAATTCAGTGTTTGGGGTGACTTTATTGGGCTTACCTACTGTGAATAATGAAAATTGTCACTGTATTAGATTAACTGCTCAGTAATGAACTTCTAAATGTTCAAACTGTGCATGTAGACATAATAGTAAAAAAAAATTAATATATTTAAGTTGAGATAAATTTTATAATTTCTCACTGTTGGTCCAATTCTTGTGGTAAACATGAGAAATCAAAATATGTTGAAAGAAGACACTATCTCAAAGGTGGTCTAGCTTTCTGTTCTGTTTTCCTCTGTTGCTTTGGAATGGCGCTGATGCCAGGGCTTCTTTCTTTACTTCCTTCAGGCCTGCCTCTGTTTACGTGTCATGATATCAGTGAGATCTTCTCTAATCAACCTTTGTCAACAGCCCCCAACTTTCATTCCCTGTATTCAGCCACAGTTTCCTCCATTATCTGGTATAATACATATTTGTCTGTTTGCTATTGTATGTCTTCTCCAACCAGAATGTAACCTCCATTACGGCAAGTCTTTATATCTGGCACCTAGAACAGTGGCCTGATATAGAGTAAGCATTCAATAAACATTGGCTGAATTACCTACTAAGAAAAAAATTAAATGAGTGAATTCATAGGAGCTCAGTTCATGGTAAAAATTAATCACATTTGGCATTAGGTAGTAAGGGATAAAGGACTAAAATACTTCAGAAACTATCTTTGTTAGCTGGGCACAGTGGCTCACGCCTATAATCCTTGCACTCTGGAGGCTGAGGTGGGTGGACTACTTGAGCTTCGGAGTTGGAGATCAGCCTGAGCAAAAGTGAGACCCCCATCTCTACTAAAAATAGAAAAACTGATGCAAAAGGATTACTTAAGCCCAAGAGTTGGCAGTTGCTGTGAGCTATGATGTCATAGCACTTTACCCAGGGCAAAAACTTGGGACTCTGTCTCAAAAAAAAGGAACTATCTTTGCTGCTAGAAGTATTTTTACAAAGTAACACAAATTTAGGATTGATTTCTTAATTCCTTACATTTTATACTATAGCAAAGTCATCAAATCCTTTATATATGTAATGTTAAGAAAAGTTATCCTTAGCCGGGTGTTGTGGGGGGCGCCTGTAGTCCCAGCTACTCAGGAGGCTGAGGCAAGAGAATCGCCTAAGCCCAGGAGTTGGAGGTTGCTGTGAGCTGTGTGACACCATGGCACTCTACCCAGGGCGATAAAGTGAGACTCTGTCTCTACAAGAAAAAAAAAAAAAAAAAAAAAAAGAAAAGAAAAGAAAAGTTATCTTTGTGTAAAAAGAATCTAATTTTATAAAATACAGAAAGTAGAGGACTTCCTCCATATTAATTTTTTTTTCCATTTAAACATGGTTTTATTTCAGGAATCCTCCAGATAGCAAGTTTTCTCAGAATAGAGCAAGCATCATTTACCAAAACATGGGACAAAAATTTTTAGTGTATATCTGTTAATAGAGGTAATACTATTTTTGTAAAATCTAACTTAAGATAAAATGTTCCATGGTACTGCAGCAGGGGTGCTACTTGAACTGCCATGGGAACCGGTTCTTACCAAATGATTTAGCTATGATGACAGTCTGATTTGGAGTAAGTATGTATCAATATCATTTGGAAAAAAGACATTATTACTACACAGTGTTGGCACGTATCAGCAACCCCCAGACACAAATACCTAGTTAATGTGCATAATACTTCACACAGGACAGATTACCAGTGTCCACCCCTTACCCTAATAAATTAAATTATGTACTTCCATAAGTCAGAATGATGCTTCAGACTCTACAACTTCCAAAAATACAACATATACTATACCTGTGTGAATTGGTCGCAGTCAACAATGCGGAAAGTTTTGCCATAAATTGTGATATCTATTCCTCGATTTAGGTCTTTCCAATGGTAATGGTCTCCCCGGTCATTCTTGGCTAGCCGTTGGCGTTTGATTAATTTGCCTTGAGGGATCCCAGAGTTTTCCACAACAGGCTCTATGACAGATATGCTATCATCTTCTAGATAGTAGTAAATGTTCACCTGACGGATCCTATAAAATTCCTCAGTTGATATAGGAACATCTTCTTGGAAATAGGCTTCAAATTTCAGCACCTATAACATACAAGAAAAGGAGAAACGGTGTAGGATTAGTTTGCCATTATCATCTAAAAATATCAAGTACACTTCTGAAAAGAGACCCACACTGGGAAATTTGAATACTTAACCACTCCTATTCTCCAAATCATGGGTGTCTAATCTTTTTTTTCTCTGCCACACATTGGAAGAATGAAGATTGATTGCCTTAGGCCACACATTAAAAACACAAACACTGAGGGCAGCTGATTAGCAATTTTTTTGCATATGCTATGATATCCAACACCACAGATAAACAAAACAAGTCTTCACAAAATTAGCAAGTTGGACACCCCAACTCTAAATCAAGAGTTGGCAGACTACAGTCCACAGTACACATTTGACCTGCCAAATGTTTTCTTTTATGAACTCCAAGCTATATTGGAGATAGATAAATATGTATTATACCAATGTAATATTTTTTACATATTTAAACAGGTTAAAAAAATGAAAGAATAGTATTTCATAACACATGGAAATTACATAAAATTTAAATTTCAGCATCTACAGATAAACATAGACATAAATCATTATGATTTAATTATCAACATTAACAAACCATCGTTAATGGTTGATCTTCTATTACAAGGGCAGAGTTGAATAGTTGTGATAGAGATATATGGACTATTACTATGGACTGAATTCTGTCTTTACATCCCAATCCATACCTTGAAGCTCCTAACCCCTACAGTGACTGTAGTTGGGAGATAAAAGTCATTAGGAGGTAATTAAGGTTAAATGAAGTTTTAAGGGTGGGGCCCTAATCCAATAGAACTGGTGCCACCTAGGAAGAGAAAGAGAATTATTCCTTTCCTTCAAGCCCCTCCTACAACGCCCAGGAAAAACCTCATGAGAACATAGCAAGGTCACCGTCTAGGAGCCAGGAAGAGAGCCCTCACTAGAAACCAAATAAACTGGAACCTTTATCTTGGGCTTCTAGCATCCAGAACCATGAGAAAATAAATTTCTATTATTTAAGCCACTCAGTCTGTGGTATTTTGTTATGATAGCCCAGACAAACTAAAAACACTAAATCAACCAAAATATATACTACCTGGACCCTTACAGAAAAAGCTTATTGGCATCTGCTTTAAATACTCACAGTGTATATAGACTATTTACTGTGTGTCCCTTGGTGACACAGCTTAAAGACCTTAACTCTACAAGCTTCATCTCTATGACAGAAGTCCCTTCCAGAACTTCTGGATAGAGTAAAAAATTTTGGACGAGACTTATTTTTGGTTTTAAAATGGATGCAAAGTCTCAACTTCACTTCTTTACAAGTAGAATCCCTTGTAAATACACATTACTAACACATTTATTTTTATAGACTTTATATTAATGACTTTCAAATCATTAATCCACCATAAAATCTTTGAGAGGCACGTAAACACCCTTACTGTGCTCAGGAAAATACTTATTGTGTTGAGCAAACTGTTGGTGCTCTGGGAAACATCAGCATCAAATCAGAATGGCACACTGATTGCACTTTGAAAAAATATAACACAATATTATAAAAGCTTATGCTGACATGCTTTGGAATTAAGTTTTAAATTTCTGTTATTCTATTTCTATTTTTAATATTTCTTTTCAAGGAGAGAAAGTACTAGAATGGTGTTCTAGGTAGGCAAGAGTGTTTACCCAAATCTCTATTGAAGTGGTTCTCAACCTTCCTAATGCCGCAATGTATTTTCATTGTTAAAGGGGATGTGACCCACAGGTTGAGAACTGCTGCTCTACTAGAATAAGAGATCAAGGGTTGTGACCCTTAAACGAAGACACAAATACCGCTTGTTGGATGGGAAGATGAAATAATTTTATACATGAGTGCTGTTGCTAAAAAAGGATAGTGTCAACTGTGAAAGAACAAGATGAAAACAAAAAAGGACTGGCAATTACACAGAGAAAAGCAAATATAATGGAATGAGATCCTTAGAATTTATAATAAAAAGATGAAATAGTTGAGTGCTTTGGAATGTGTAAAGGAGTAAAATAACATGGTAAAAGCAAAAGGCAAAGATAATTTTAAAGTAACATTTTAGATCAACTGCAAAGAATTACAGGTGGGGACATGATTATAATAGTTCTTGTGTGAAATGGCCTATATTTGAGCCATAGATTTATAAATATGTACTGTTAAAGCTAGAACTGATGAGCTAATTCAACCCCATTTGTTTTACAAAGAGGAAAATGAGGTCCAGCATCATAGAGTGGCTTGCTTGAGGCCATACAAGGGGTTGGGCTAGAGCCAGGATCAACACAGTCTACTGACTCATAGTCCACTGCTCTCTCTACACATCTTACTACTTCTCAGATAACAGGTGCTATAGTGGTTCAGAGAGGGAAACGGCGTGGGCCAAAGTGGTCAAAGAAAGCCTACCTGGGAGAAAACAGAAGATTATTAGATTTGAAGAGTGAGAACATTTTAGATAAGTAGAGGAGACAGAGGGGATTCCAGGCAATGGTAACAACAGAAGCAAAGGAAGGAAACCCAGCAGCAGCATGCAGGCTATGGTGGAGGAAGAAGTACTACGCATGGTCATCAGATTGAAAGGCCCTTTCAATAGACCAGGTCTGCAGTCATAAATCACCAGCATGGGAAAAAAAGAAGGCAGCTGACTGGATTGGTGGTAAACATGTAGAAGTATAACACCCAGATGAAGTATTGTGAAAAATCTAATGCTGGGGATCTAGTAGTGATCCCAAACAAATGAAAACATAAGGAGAAGGTAATTTTGGTAGGACAGATGGTGAACTTGATTCTATTAAATTTAAGTGACAGCACAAGTTGATATTGCAGGGGGTAATTTGAGATGCAAGATGGGTTTTACGAAAGAAGTAAGTATTAGAGAACAGTCAAGGATGATTCCAATGCTTTCAAGCAACTGGAAAGATGGAATTACTACCACATTAATATGTAGTGGCTCAGACCTATAATTGTAGCATTTTGGGAGGCTAAGGAAGGAGGATCAATTGAGCCCAGGAGTTCATGACCAGACTGAGAAACATACAGGACTCCCATCTCTACAAAAATTAGGAAATTAGCTGGGCATGGTGGTGCACACCTATAGTTCTAGCTACTTAGGAGGTTGAGGCAGGAGGATTACTTGAGTCCAGGAGCTCCAGGCTGTAGTGAGCTATGATTGGGTCACTGTACTGCATGACAAAGCCTGCATGACAAAACAAAACACTGTCTCTAAAAAAATCAAAGATTAAATTAAATTTTAAAAAATCAAATTGATATGAGGAAGACTGCCATTAAACAATTTGGGGGACGAAATTAGAAATTCAATTTAAGACATGTTTAGTTTGAAATATTAGACATTAAAGAGAAGATGTCAAAATGAAAATTATATACACATATGTTCAGGGGACAACTTATTACCACAAAGAGGACATTTCAAGTCATGAATCTGGACAATTCATCAAAGGAGTGAGAGGAGAACCACAGAGGAGAAAACCAAAGGATGAATCCAAGACCACAGCTATGTTCCTGAACTATCAGTTTTCTAATACTGGAGGTCATGAAGATACTTATGGCCACAAGAACTTGGCCTTAGAATGGGAGACAGGGAGGGGGTGTGTGTGTGTGTGTGTGTGTGTGTGTGTATACATACATATATTGTAAATGTTCAAATAGCCATAATTTTTGTATTCTGGTTTTTAAAAGTCCAAATGATTATTTAATAATTAATTTCTTTAAAAAAACCCTTCTAGATGATGCTATATGATCACTATAGGTTAATCCTAATTTCTTATATTTATGTCTCTACAGAAGTAAATTGGGAACATATGGCCATTTTGTAAAATCCAAAAAATCCCTTTGAAGCAAAGAAAGACTAAATAATGTACATCTCAGTTCTTGCTCTCTATGCCTTTTAGTATGTTCATATTCTGTAAGACGTATAATGTATACATGGCATATTGGGTACATATTGAAGAAACTGACTATTCAATTGACCTGGGTACTAAATTCCCAAGTTCTCTAATTATTTGGAAGCTTATTGTCTAGAATAAACTGTTAATGGTAAAAATTTTACCTATTAAGCCAACTTCCAGAAGTTTTTTTTTGTCTGCAAAAAAACACTCATTTCTCAACATTTAATATGTGTAAGTTTGTCCTATAAAGTACTTGGGCTTCCTTGGCATATGAACTACCTGTATGCTAAAATAATACATTTTCAACATGTAATTCATGTTACAGAGAGCCAAGCTAATATATGAGGCTTCAGGTAAACAATACTCTAATTTCCCAAAATACTTATTTATGTTAATCAAAATAGTATTTACCTATATACTTATTAAAATAGTTGTAAGAGTTCTATGGTTCTCTAATGAAGAATGACTGGGAAAGCAGTTATGGAAAAGGTCTCTAGGCTTGGCACCTATGGCTCACCGGGCTAAGGCGCCAGCCACGTACACCTGAGCTGGCAGGTTCGAATCCAGCCTGAGCCCGCCAAACAACAATGACGGCTGCAACCAAAAAATGGTTGGGCGTTGTGGCGGGCGCCTGTGGTCCCAGCTATTTGGGAGGTGGAGGCAAGAGAGTTGCTTGAGCCCAGGAATTGGAGGTTGCTGTGAGCTGTGATGCCACAGCACTCTATCCAGGGTGACAGCTTGAGGCTCTGTCTCAAAAAAAAAAAAAAAAGGAAAAGCTCTCTAGCAAGTAGTTGGGATAACATCAGCTTTCTCGGGTAGAATAAGAACTTGATGTATTAAGTAGAAGAGAAAAAATAACATGTAGATGCTGTATTTAAAGTGTTTTTTTTTCATGGAATTTTATAGCAGGCTGAGCTCTTCATGTAAGCTTCAGAGTTTATACATGAGAAAGCTAGAGAATGTGATTCTAGAAATAAGGCCACTCACATAGCAAAAGCATGAGGTTGTGTAATATCACACCTGAAATGTTCCTTGAAAAACAAAAACTTATTGGCCATTTGTCTGTCTTCTTGGGAGAAGCTTCTGTTCATGTCTCATGCTCAAGGGTTATTGGGGTTGTTTGTTCTTTTCTTATTGATTTGCTTGAGTTCTTTGTAGATTCTAGTTATTAGCCCTTTGTCAGATCCATAATATGCAAAGACAGATGAATGGCCAAAAGACACATGAAAAAATGATTATAGTCCTGAATCATCAGAGAAATGTAAATCAAAACCACCTTGAGATATCACCTAACCCCTGTGAGAATAGCTCATATCAAAGTCCCAAAGCTGCAGATGCTGGCACAGATACAGACAGAAGGGAACACTTATACACAGTTGACAGGATTACAAACTAATACAGCCTTTTTGGAAAGAAGTATGGAGAATCCTCCAAGAGCTAAAAGTAGACTTCCCATTTGATCCTGCAATTCCATTACTAGGCATCTACCTAGTAGAAAAAATATCATTTTACCATAAGGACTTTTGCATTTTTTATTGAAGCTCAATTCAAAATCGCTAAGATGTGGAAACAAGCCAAGGGCCCACCAACTCCTAAATGGATAAATAAACTATGGTATCTGTATACCATGAGGTACTATTCAGCCATAAAGAAAGATGGAGACTTTACATCTTTATATTTACCTGGGTGGATTTGGAGAATATCCTTCTAAGTAAAGAATGGAATAGCAAGCATCCAATGTACTCAATGCTAATATGAAACTAGTAGGTGAACAGCTACACATGAGAGAAAAACACATATTCGAGAAGGGGGGAGAAAAGGAGAAGGGAGTTCAGTAAACTGCCACCTATCAGGCACAATGTAGGGGTACAGGGCACATCTCCTGGGTAAAGGACTCAACTACAACTTGGACTTTGCCTTACAAACACAAACAACTTAGCCTAATCATATGTACCATTATGTTAATCCAAAAAAAAGAAAAAGTAGAAGAAGGAAAGAAAGAAAAACAAAAACTTAAGGAAACAGCCTGGAGAAAAATAATAATATGTGGACTCACTGTTTTAAAAAAATTATATTTTTCATTTTAAAGAGATTAAACATTTGTCATCGTTACAGAATGTAATACTTCTAAAAAGCAAAAAACACAGAGCAGGTAGATATAGAGCAGTATAAACTTAAGAATTCGGAATTAACCCAACTTTTCTTCAACTGTATTTGGAAAATATTCCAGTGAGCCTACAGGGAATTACTTTATGTAATCGGCTTCCTGACTAATGAAAGCCTGTTTTAAGCCCAAGTTCAGCTGTCTATGAGTAAGGGTTGAGGCATCTGAACAATTTTCTCCTCAGAGCACTCTGGGAATCCTGTGGTTTATTGTTAACTTTTCTGCAAGCAGTTGGCTCTCAGACACTTGAATTCAAGGGGTACCCTAAAATCCCAGATGATACCTTTTTGTCAAAAGCCACATGTGCAGGAACAAAGTCTGCAGGTGGGGCCTGCTTAGGTTGGCCATAAGTTAGAATTGGTGCCTTGTTAGCCAACTCATCCAGGTCAGCCTGGGACAGCTGGTTGACCTGGAGCCGGTCCCCACCTATCCCAACTGTTGGACGTCGAGCAATGGCATAGCCATTCCGGTAGCCCAGTGTCTGGCTTCTATGGAAGGCTGTTTTCTGAGGAAGAAAAGAAATGTATCATTAGAACATTATACAAATTTTTGTTCAGTCAAACAACTTTTAAAAATATGACTTAAACCTTTACTTATACACACTACAAAACTTATATTAAAAAGTTTACCAAAAAAAAAGTTTACCTACGTTAGGTCGGCGCCTGTGGCTCAGTGGGTAGGTGTCAGCCCCATATCCCAAGGATGCCAAGTTCAAACCTGGCCCTGGCCAAACTGCAACAAAAAATAGCTGGGCATTGTGGTGGGCGCCTGTAGTCCCAGCTACTTGGGAGACTGAGGCAAGAGAATCACCTAAGCCCAGGAATTGGAGGTTGCTGTGATGGTGATGCCACGGCACTCTACTGAGGGCAATAAAGTGAGACTCTGTCTCTAAAAAAAGAAAAAAAAGTTTACCTACATTAAAATGTTCTATATTAAAAAAAAAAGGTTCTGTATTTTAAGCTAAAACAGTTGGATAGGATCAAGAAGAGAAGTTCCCACCTGAGCTTAAAATAAAATTTAAAGCCTTGTTCTGCAATGCCCAATTAAACTCCAGGTTCACTTTACATGAGAGACTAAAATAATAGCTCACGTATACTCTTAATTTTTCACTAGTCTTCCCACGTTTTTCTTCTCATCTGCTGGTTATTAAAACTATAAAACCTAGAAGATCTAGTTCTGCGAAATTTATATTTATGTGCAACCCATTTATTTTTATCTGCCCTTCTTGTTACAGTGACACTGATACTTTCATACAGCTCTTTGGAAGTAGCTGACCATATAAATTCTTGAATTTAATAATTCCATCCCTGATCATTTATTTTATGGATATAGCCAATTTATGGGAAATAACTATATACATGAAGTTGCCCATTAAAATGGTAAGCGTTGGAAACCACGTAAAAGACAAACATATGAAGATGTGAGTAAATAATGGAAATTTCCTCAATGGACCATTATGTGGCCATTAAAATACTGATTTTAAAAAAGACGTACCAACCTAGAAAAACGTTTTGTGATCTAATAAGGCCAAAGAGCAACATATAAAATTATATGTATACTATAATTACAAACATGAAAATATGTGCACAAAAAAGAGACTGGAATTGGCAAATGTCCTTGGTACTTCATATTTCTGAATTATGTTTATTTTTATGCTTTTTTCCTGGTAGTTAGAAAAAATAAAAGTTACATTTTAAAAAGAGTAGAAAGGCAAATTAGAGGTTATGTTGTATATTTGATGGTTTTCCTTTTTCTGTTATTTGTCAGGTTACTTTCAAAATTTTATATATAACATTCGATTATATATAATAATATATAAAATGTAGGATTAATCATAAAATGTTTTTATGAAAAATAAAACTTGTCTCCATTCTAATTTCTTTGAATTTCAGCCTACCATCTTTCAAGATTTGTGCTAACATGAAAGGGATGATAGAATACTTCTTTTGCTAAAAGAGTTATGAACTGCAGGCTTTTTTTTTCCCAGAGGCTCACTCATTCTGTTGCCCCAGGCCGGTGTGCCCTGTCATCAGCCTAGCTCCGAGCTACCTCAGACTCCTGGGTTCAAGTGATCTGCCTGCCTCAGTCTCCCCAGTAGCTGGGATTTACAGGCATCCACCACAACTCATGGCTAATTTTTCTATTTTTAGTAAAGATAGGATTTTGCCCTTGCTCAGGCTAGTCTCCAACTCCTAAGCTCAGGGGATGTTCTGTTCGTGGCCTCCCAGAATTCTAGGATTACAGGCATGAGTTACCATGCAGACTTTTATTTTTAAGGGTTACGTGTTAAGGGTTACAAGTCAGTAAACAGGAACTGCTCCAGGTACATAACACACATGACATAGAACAAAATGGGGTGAATTGATGTCCTCACTAGATAACCTACATAACTTTAAGGTCCTTTTTCCCTAAAGATAGAAGCAACATCAGTGACTTCAGTTTGCTTTCCCCATTTTTAATAATGTCTGTACCATCACTTGCCATGACTCATATGCACCCCAGGCAAGTCAACCTCGGGTCTCTCCACCGCTCTTATTCGTTTCTTCTCATTGCCTTTAGAGTTACCCATCTCTAGTCCTTCAGTGTTGAAGATACAATGACCATGTTTTTCACATCCAAACAAGGCAAATTGATTGATGAGTCCAGAGTCCTTAAAATATGAAATACGCCCAATGCACAGCTCATCGTACTTGTAGTACAGGAATATACATCTTTAGAGTCTGGTACTTTTATTCACATCTCTGTAATACCCCACATCAACTTAATCCTGCCTGGTGGGTAACCTACAGTGTAGACTGACACCAAACTTAAGCCTCCTCTATGGGGCAGGAAAATGGCTATAACATTTTCTAAATTACATAAAACTGAAAAGTCCACTGAAATTAAAACTCTATGATGTTGTATCTTAATGCAGGAATAATTATGAAGAAATTCAGAATCCAAATTTTCTCAAGGAAAATAAATCAACTAAATATTTTATCTTTAGGAGAGGAGGCTCATCTGTGTATTCAGTGTACCGAATTTCATTATTGATTTCCCAGAATATATATTTCAGGGACCCTGTTAATATTAAAACAAATACTCAATAATTTTAAGAACTAAACTATGTAGGGAGAAAAAAAAGAACCTAAGCTGCTGCTTCTTTAACGTTGTCTAGAAAATGCGCCTGAAAGCAAAGCTGAAAGAGCAAAATAAAATCTAAACAAGAATCTTTTATTAAAATATTAGAATAAAAAGAATAAGACTAGGGGAAGAGAAAACAGTAACTAAATTGTGGTTTAGGGGATTGAAATGGAAAATCTCCTACAAAGCAGGGAAAGATGGTTTAAGAGAAAGATGGGCAAGCTTCACAGAGAAATCACAAAGGAGTTAAGAAACAAAACAATACAAACTCCAAGAACGGGGAAAGGGTGTCACTAAATTATAGAAAAGGCAGAAGTGGAGAGAAAAGGGATGGGTGGGCAGAAGTATAAAGAAGGGAAGAGACTTCGGGAAAGGACCTGGCGGGAAGGAGGGAGCGATTTACATACAAGATCTGCAATGGAGGTGAGAGTGGGAGAGATTACGGAGTCCAGGAATCTGAAGGAGGCGGCGGGCCGAGAATAACGGACCTGGGGAAAGCGCGTAGGAGGCGGTTGTGGGAACGAAGATGAAGGTGAAGACAGGCTAGAGTGATTAAGGATGGAGCTGGGCAGGCAGGGTCGATGTGGGAGAACCTGCTAGGGAAAGGGCCTGGAGTGCCTGGGAATGGGGCAGGGGAAACAGAGATCTACAGCAAGAAGGAGGGGGTTGGAGGAGCGAGAAAGCGGTGCCGTTCGGGGGATGAAAACGAAGGTTGAGCGGACTAAGTAACCAGAGGAACCAGATGGAGGATAAAGGATGGGGGAAGGGATGAGGCTGGCTGGGAAAGGACGCTAAAAATTCGGCAGAGACGAGGGCTGAAGGGAGAGAGGACAGATTTGAGAGGAGAAACAAGGTTTTCTGATCCGCCAGCGCTCGGGATGAGGAGCCGGAGGTGGGGACAAGGTGGAGTTGGGCAGATAAATCCTCACCGTGGAGTCCTTAAAGGACGTGCCCGGGAGAAAAGGCAGGCCATGCACAGGGTTGGACACCATCGCAGCCGGTACCGCCGCCGCCCGCACGGTCCGGCTGCGTCCTCTCCGGTTGCCCTGGCAACAAGCCGCTCGCCGCGGGCCCCAGGCTCCATGGTAACGCCAAACATCCCAAGAACCGGCTAGTGGAAGGAGAGGCCTGAGGCGCAGACGCGACAGGTCTGCGCGTGCGCCGTCCGCGGACTCCATACTCTCGCGGTAAGGGGGTCGCGACCACCGGGCGCGGTTAGTGGGTGCTGTGGGGATGACCCCGCCCCTTACGCTTCGCCCCGCCCCTTTCCACTTCGGAGGAGTAGACGTGGGATCCTTCAGTGAGGCAGGGAAAGGCGGGCTTAAGGAGGTGATATGCAGGTGATGACTTGGGTCTGAGCCAGCCCTTAGATGGCTTGCGTAGGATGGAGTGTACCTTCTTCTTTCCCTCCACCCCAATCATCGCCGTCCGCACTGCGTGCCGCCAGCACAGTGAGCTCGGGCACTCTTCTCCCAGTTTTGACCTAGAAGTGTAAATGGTTGATCCGGATGAAAGTGTCGCGACCCCAGTTGCAGATTAGTCATGATTACATTTATGTTCTGGGATGGTCAGTGAGCTAATGTAACCGTCACGTTTCTAATCCTCCCACTGCAACGTTCCCTCCTCCCTGTCCCCCTTCAGCTTCCTTTATTCTACCAACACCTTCTCAATTCTTGTAGGCTGGGCCTGGAGTATTTGCTGACTGAGAGCCGGAGGCTGCTTGTCTCCATATCTCGTTTATACGTGTACATACCTGCAGCTGTGATGAAAAGATTAGAACCGCAAAGGGAAACAAGGCTCCTTCAAAGAGAAGAACTAAATCATAAGAAGCAAATACTAAGTGGGGTGGTACATGGTCGACAGCATTCTTATCTTTGGTGCTTTTTACAAAACTCTTAATTTTTTTTTTTTCTTCAAAGAGTTGTAATCCTATTCCTGGAACATTTTCAGCGCTGAAACCCATCAACGCTGAGGAGCTTAGAAATAAAAACAAAAAGCAAACAAAACCCAGGTCCCTGGAGATTTGGGTTCATTAGTGCTGCTAATTCAGATTCAGTGGGGGCCAGGAATCTGATTTTTGTAACGGGTGTTTCTGACAATCCAGCCTAGAAACCTGATAGAGTAGAAGGCATGGCTCAGTGTCATGGGTGGTTTACTGCCAGTACAGACAGCAGCTTTACTTTTAGTGCTGCTTGTCAGAGCAAATCCCCTTGTTGGGTTTCACTAATTGGCCTGAATGCACTAAGTGGCACCTGGAGCAGTTATTGATGCCTGTCAACCACACCTTCCCCAAAGAGTTTCTTTCCTAACTCTTCCTCTCCCCTTATTACTTGCTTCCTTGATTTCTCTCTTTTTTTTTTCTTTAAAAAACATTTTCTTTTCATTGTCTGTTGGTACCTTAACTTAGTACAGCAGTTTAATGCACTAAAAAAACTGCAGTGAATTTATAGCATTGCTCAAGTTGCTAAAAACTTTAAAAGTACATGACCCTTGCATTATTATATTAGCCACCAACCTAGGATGGAAGCCAGTCACTGGGAGAATATGTCCTGCTGCCAACTTCAACCTTCCAAAGAGACGGGAAGGTGCCTCTCTCACTTCTCTCTGCCATTGATGCTGATTATCGAGAATCACTGATAACTAATTCTCATTGACTCTTTAGGTTAACCTTAAACTCTTGCAAGTTCTATGAGCCCTCCCTCCTTCCCAACTCTCTTAGTAATACAAGTAAATTCCATGGCATTAGGACACACTGCAAAGCCTACATTGACTAACTGCATAGTTACACTTATATCTATTTCCTGGGTTGGGTAGGGAAAGAGCTTGTGAGGCTGGAAAGGGTGAGTCATTCCTAGGCTGATTGTCCATTGTGGCGTCTGTTTCTATTTGAGGAGTGCCCTCTACTCAGATGCTTTTCTTTCCCAGAAGAGCACCCTAGTTAAATGGTTAGGAGTGTACTTTAACTACTTTGGAGCCCCCAAAAATGCATGGTGAAGAAAACTCCAGTTGGTCTATGACCTCCTAAATATATTATCCTCTCCAAGGAGGGGAAGTCAGGTAATGTTGCATCCGTGCTAAAGAGCATTAGGGACAGGTATGGAGGGAGGTAAGGAGGAAAAAAAAAAAGGACTTTAGAAAACTGCCTGACCCCTGAGAAGGTTTGGTATGGTTGAGAGTTTATATCTCATTTTGACCACTCAGCACGTATTGCCCTCTAGTTTGTGCCCATGATTTCCTACTTTGTGTAATATATAGGAGAGGGCAGGAACCTGATTATCTTTGGCAGCAAAAACGTGCCATGTTTGAAAGGCTATTGCATAAAGCCTGGATTCAAAAGACCACAGAAATGTTGCATGATATTTTGCAGGTGTTTCAGAGCTTAGGGAATGGAAAAAATGGAAAGGTCGGACTTCTAGCAGCCAAGCCCAAAACAATGCCTCATGGGTTGGATGACGTCTCCCAGGGAGACTGATGGGAGACTTCCTGATGGGCTAGGTCACCAACTATCACCTAAAATAAATGTCTCCCGTTTCAGCATTTTGCCCACAGCTGGCTTCACCCAGACGTTGTTTTAAATACTATGATATTCTTATTCTTCAGTACCAAATTCAGGGGATGAAAAATACCAAACAGCTGTGTGTTTTCGGGATTGTTTCTGCAGTGATTTTAATGTTATACTTCCCTCTGCTGGAGAAAATTATTACAGCAAGACTTCTGGGCACAAGGAGGGGAACCCCAAACAATAAATTACACACCTGCAGGTTTTACAGGGGTGGTAATTGTGTGATTATTTGTGTGAATACAAGGATAAGTTGGTCAGAGGTGTGACCCTCATCAGAATGCTCTCCAACATTCATTTCCGTCACCCAATGGTCTCTGGAATCTTCTATATAAAGAGCAGGCCCGTCAACAACACTGATCTCTACAAAATATAGCAAAAGGAGACACATCAATGATTTTCAAGCAGTTCTGGAGTAGATTTAGGAGCTGCAGGAAATCTTTATTTGACACAAAATCACACAACTTTGGTTTAAACTATTTTAATCTTTACTGCCTGCGGTTTGGAAAACCTGTTTTTCTGATGCTTTTTCATCCTATTTGATGGCTTTGCTGATTTGGTTAGAATTCCCTTCTCTCTTTAGAGCTCATCAAACATACTTCACAAGATATAAGCTTCTTAAGAATAGATTCTTTGTTTTTTAACTCCTAGCTCCCATCAGTGTCTGGAATCTTATAGATACTCATTAAACAACTGTCAAATAATTAACCAATGAATAATGACCAAATGAATGAACAATGACTCAGAGATCAGCTGGTAAAGTATTTTTCGAACTGCCAGCAGCTCCTCATCAGTAATTCTTAAAATCAACTTAATGAATTGTGACCACAACCAAACTTAAAGAAAAAAGAAAGAAATCATCAGGATGCATCCCAAGTTGTATGGGTAAGAATAATTCAGGGAAAATATTTTCAAGATACATATAAAGTCATGTTGTGAGTAGGGCTATCATGGTCACAGTAACAATGCTTGGAAAATGATTGACACAATTTAGCTGATTCATTTTATTAATAAGAAATCCCAGAACTGGGTGGCACCTGTGGTCCCATGTGCCGGAGGTGGTGGGTTCAAACCCAGCCCTGGCAAAAAACTGCAAATAAAAAAAAAAAGAAGAAGAAATCCCAGACCAAAAGACATTAAGGAACTATCAGGTAATGATTGGTTCCCTACTGAAATACATCTTAGACTCTACCTTAATTTCTCTCACAGCTAGAAAAGATATCCCTCACTTAGCACAGGAGAGTTCATTGATCTTGGCATTCTGTTTGTAAGATATCTCTGACATAATGAAACATCAGTGTGAACAAGGGTGCAAAGGCAAGTGTGGGAATGGTGGGGTAGTAATATAATATTGATTACAGTTTTAGATCCCAAATGTTGACAGGATGTGATTCCATTAATTCAGGTAAATGGCAACTTTGAAGCAAAGAGTAAATGACTTTGACACTTCCTTTCCTGTTGCACATCCCAACCACTTTTCCTTTTCACCTTTCACATATGCAGTGTACAACAAAGAGAAACACCAGATTAGGTTCTGAGAGCCACGTTCTTGCCCCGAGTGTATTCTGAATATTTATATAAGTTTCGGTAATTTACCCAGGTGTCCTACTTTTTATCTCTAAAATGAGAAGCCTAGACCAGAGTTAATGATCATTCATTGCTTTGAGGCCATAGGATCATTTTGAGAATCCTATAAATGCTGTGTACTCTGGATCCCCAAAATGCACATATTCACATGTACAGATTTTACTTATAATTTCACGGAGTTAATAAGTAAGCTCCAGTGGGTCTAGGAAGGATCCATTGAGCTCTCCCTTCTCTGAAATTTAAGGGATAAGAAGTTCATCATATAGTAACCATATCTTAGCCACTATATCAAACTGATATAGTGGTTAAGATTGTGGACTGTAGGAAAGTCTTTGGGACAAGAAACTCTGGTCTGCCAACAACTGAATTGCAAAGGCAGAAAAAGAGTAAGGTGGAAAGGAAACTTATAGATTAAAAGTCAACCAATTGCAAAGTTTGGGCCTGTTGGGACTCTGATTCAAACAAAAATACTTTAAAATAATTATGATACTTATGAGAATCTATATGTTCAAGACTTGTTCTTTAATTTTTTAGCCATGATAACAGTATTGTGGTTTTGCTTTAAAAGTCTTCATCTTTTAAAGATACATAAATAAGTGTATTTTGGAGAAAATGATATAATGGCTGGAACTTGCTTTGAAATAATATGGAAAGAAGCAAGTGAGTGGGGATATGGACGAAACTAGATTGAACGTGAGTTGATAATTATTGATGTGATTATCTGGGAATTCATTATATAATTTTCCCCACTTTTATATATGTTTGAGATTTTCTATAATAAAAGAAGTTAAATTTTTTTTTTTAAAAGTGTGGAGTCTAGAGCTAGGCTACGGAGGTACAAATTCTAATTCTAGTACTTACCAGCTTTATGACCCCGTGGAAATTCCTCAATCTTTCTTTAGCTGTCAACAGGGACAATAATAATTACTGCCAATTCATAAGGTTGTTGTGAGCATTAAATGAGTTATTATGTGTCAGCATTTATACTAGTGCTTGGCACAGTAACTGCTCAATGACTGCTTGCTGTTACCATTGTCTAGAGTAGCCTCAGAATGACCGTTTGGAGGTTGAGTGGGGATTGAAAACACTATAGATGAGTAATTAAAAACAGATTGCATTAAAAAAATAAGGGAGGCAAGTTGGGGAAAGGTGCTGGGCGTTTTAAAGACTGCAACATTTAGAAGGGTTTGGCTTGTGTGAGTTAAGCCTTGCTTTCCTTCCTCCTGTCCCCTCCTACTCTGCGTAGACAACACACGCACACCCCCACACACCCAGATCCTTGTAATGGCTAGGAGGACTCCAATCTCTCATTGAGCTGGACTTAAAAAGAGCATGAGGCTTTTCCATGGGGAAGGCTGGAGTTTCCCAGAGTCATGACCTTTTCCTCTTTGGTTCCTCATCTATTTTTTATCACCACTGGGACATGAGAGCAGACAGGGAATTTAAAGCCTTTGCACCCAAGTGTGAAGGTGCTGGCAGGTAAGTGAGCTGGTTGTGAGGCTGAGGAAGAGAGGCAAGGACGCAGGTGGGAAGTCACCAAGGTGCAACCCAGGAGCACCGGCTTATACGGAGTAGATTCAGTTGGGAAACACATTTAACCACACTGACAATTGGCCCCTCTCAACATTGTATTTAACTCCCTACTACAGAGGTTCGTTTGTACCATACAAGTGATAAGCTTCCCCTCAGTATCTCTAGTGAAATCTACAAATCCTTCTCTCCTTTTCATAAGGTATAGATGGGGGAAAATAGGGTCTGTGTGTTCCATTCTCTGCCTGTACTTGCTGAGCTGAGAAACTGTGAGCCATTGGTTAGGGAAGATTGTATCAATCTAATAGTTTAAAAACTGACATTGGCCTTGGGACGGTGTACTAACTTTCTAGGACTATCACAGCAAAGTACCACCAAACAAGTGGTTTGAAACAATATAGCATTTTTCTGTCATAGTTCTGAAGGCTAGAAGTCTGAAATCAAGGTGTTGGCAGGGCGGTACTTCTTCCCTCTCTCATTCTCCCCGCACCCGGCAGCTTCTGGCTGTTATCAGCCATCCTTGGCACTTCTTTGCTGGCAGGTGCATAACTCCAGTTCTCTGCCTCCATCACACGTTCTCCCCTGTGTGTGTCTCTGTCTTCACATGGCCGTCTTTCCTCTGGGTCTTCCCTTCTTATCAGACACTAGTCATGCTGTGTTAAGGATCCACTCTACTCCCTTATGACTTCATCTACTCTGTCTCCGAATAAGGTCACCAGTTGAGATAGTGGGGATTAGAACTTCAACGTATGGGCGGTACCTGTGGCTCAGTGAGTAGTCCCCCGGCCCCATATACCGAGGGATGGTGGGTTCAAACCCAGCCCCAGCCAAACTGCAACAACAACAACAAAAAATAGCCGGGCGTTGTGCTGGGCGCCTGTAGTCCCAGCTACTCAGGAGGCTGAGGCAAGAGAATTGCCTAAACCCAGAAGTTGGAGGTTGCTGTGAGCTGTGACGCCACAGCACTCTACTGAGGGTGATAAAGTGAGACTCTGTCTCTAAAAAAAAGAACTTCAATATATTCTTTCGGGGGACACAAACACATAACGGATGGGACTTAAGCAGTAAAAAATGAGTGAGTGGACCAGTAAGGTTTGAGAACTCTTGGGGACCATAGTGAGAAGGGGCAGTGCTGCTAGCCGGTCTCGGTGTCGGGTGCCAATGCCTGGGGAAATCGGGGAGACTGAGTGTAGGGGAAGAAAGGGGGAGGACGGCAAGAAGGACCACACCATTCTCTTAGGAAAAGAAAATATTATTTTCTCTCCACTCTGTTATGGGTGGACAGAAATCCCTCCTGAGGGCCTAGAGCTCTTGGCCTGCTGTGAGCTGTCTGGAAGATAAGGGGGGAGAGAAGGAGGGGCAGAGAGGGTGGACACACAGCACTGCTCAGCATGATGTGACAGAAATGATAACGACAGCTGCCACTACCACTTGCTAAACACAAACTCTGCTCTGGGTGCTGTGCTCAGGTATTTTTCCCATAGTAAAGTTTGTCAGATCCCAAGGTAATTGGTTCTTGTTTTGAAAAGAAAACACACTGGGTGGAGATGTTCTGCATGTTGCCATAGTAGTCTTAAAGAAATAAGGGTAGCCCGGAATAGTGCTCAAATTCAATTTAATGAGGAATAAGATAAATTAAAAGGTCCTGAAGGTAAGCAAGGATTCACTAGACTCATTTTATACACATTCAACAAGGGTTGAAAAATAATTTAAGGTCAGTCTGTGGTTCTTAAAGTAGGCTTGAGTCCTTTAAAGTCTTCAGGTGACTACAAATGACATCTGAGATTAATGTTTGTGATGTGACTAGGTCCATGTCGGATTCTATAGCTCAAGACACCTTTCGGAATCTCATCATTGGTACCACCTCAACAATAACACCTTTTTGCTTGCTAAGTGTCTAGAAATGAGAATTGCATCTTTAGTTTCACTTCATTTATTGTTGAGGGAGGATCTACATCATACTTCCCTCTCATTTTAAACTTTTTCTTATGTTTCACACTTGGCAATGGGGTAATCGGGTTAAAGAATCTTCTACGTTGACTTAATTTTGGTGATTAAGAATATGGAGCCTGGATTCAAAAGCCTGGGTTTCGCTTTTCGGCCGGAGACGCCATCTTCCAGTAATTCACCAAAATGACAAACACAAAGGGAAAGAGGAGAGGCACCCGTTACATGTTCTCTAGGCCTTTTAGAAAACATGGAGTTGTTCCTTTGGCCACATATATGCGAATCT
>CAUYON010068957.1:0-25322 GCA_963573935.1 Arctocebus calabarensis
TCAAGGAAATGCCATGAAGGATATCTGTAACAGTATGATCAAAATATTTCTGAATGTATATGAATCGTGCCCTGTGATTGCACCAATGTACATAATTATGATTCAATAAAATTATTAAAAAAAAAAAAAAGAAAGAAAATAGGAAAAAATAAGATACAGGTGGAAATTCAACAGTTTAAAATGAGTGGTAACATCTTAAGGACCAGCCCCATTTGAAATGCATGCTTTTCTCAAGGCAGACTTTGAATTCAAATGAGTAGATTTAATGTCTAAGTGTCCCAATATAAAATGTATATGGACCCCTAATCTGACTTAAAATACAAACAGATTTTCAGGACATAAGTTAGAAAATGAAAGAAGAAATATGTAACGGGTACACCAAATACCCATGGGTATTTGATGTCTTCATTCTGGTACATTCTTAGAAATTACCCCCTATTACATGTCATTAGACATGTGTGGAAAGATGCTTAACTTAGAAAATTTGAAGATCATTATTAACAAAATAAGCACCAGGTCAGTGTCGCAATATTTTTTTCTATCAGTAAAAAATCCTTGCCAACAGACAATGACACACAGTGGTATTTTTAGGTCAGATGTTCTGGGACTTCTTGTTCTACAAAAAGAGGGTGCGTGCCAGTTTCATTTCCAAACAGCAATACATTCGCGTACGGATGGGAATTTTTTTTAAAATAGAAATAGAACTGTTAAATTAGAGAAAGTAATTGAGACTGGCTGATCCAATAAATACAGCCTAATGTTGAGCAAAGGAGATAACATCCCTGAATTTGTAGCTGCTCTTTCCTTTGTTTACTTTTGTCCTCATCTATAAACCTCATCTCTAAATTAGGGACTACCTGCCTTGTAATACCTTAATTGAATAAAGTAAGGATGAATGAGATAATGTCTGTAAACTACAATAGACTCCTTGGAGACTGGTGCTGTTTGAAAGCAGCCTAGTTAGTGACAGCTGAGAAAACCTGCAGTGAGCCAGAAGCCCAGGGACCTCTGGTTCTGGTCCATGATGAAATGAGAAAACAGCCACATTGCAGGGCTCCTTCTTTTCAAGCCTTTTCATGGGGACAGAATTAAGTATCTATTTACTCGGGCGCTCTGGTAATATTTCTGCTAAATATTTTCATGTATTCAGTATTGTTGAATATTCCCCTCTCAGCTTTCACATTTGATCACAAATTTCTTTCCTCTTCCTTCCTATCCTTCTGGCTTAGATAGCTCACCTCCCCATTCTGGGACTGCCTGCAGAACTTACAAATCAGCATTTGACTTCTTTGCCTAAGGTGGGGTGGGGTGTGCTGCTCTGCACATAAATACCGGGCCACCCCCCTCCCCCACTCCTCCTTTAAGAACTCCAGACAACTACGGATGTACTGAGAAGACCTATATAAATACAAAAGGCATCAGGGAAGAGGGAAGTTTAGGGAAATTAAAGTGTCTCCAAAACTAACAATGTGACAGACATCCTACCAGTTACTGTGACATGTATTTATTTTCGTGACAACCCTGAAAGCTGGTGATGCGCTAAGGAGCCGGCTCTGGGTCAGGTAGTTAGTTACTAGTGTGGGGACTGTGAGCTGATTCCACAGGCCCTGCTCGTTCCCATCCCACACAGCTGCCTCGCTACAGCAGAAGAGGAGACGTAGAGAGAAGTGGGGACTCCACACCCGTGCTTCTCCCACAGCCCCTCGGCCCCTGAAGGACAGTTCCTGGCTCCATTCTGATCTGAGCCCATCACAGATTCAGAAACAAAGAACAGTCCCACTTCTCCCTAGATTAGAACCCAAGGGCCCAAGGCAAGAGGCCAATAGGAGAGGCCAGGAGAGGCTGCCAAAAAATGTCTAATTAGCTCTCCCTCCAGGCCTGGATCATTAGAGCTGTAAGGAAAACCAATTTGCAGACGCCAAGGGACAGCAGAGAGCACGCTGTGCCAACCTGGTCTCTCTCTCCCAACCTCTAAAGAAGCCCAGCCCTCGTCTGGCCAGGCCGGGAACCCCAAGGAACCAACAGCACGCTCACATCCACTTGCTCAGAGATCCTTGTTCCTTTACCCTCAGGCGTCCATGGGAGGTTTTCAGTAGAAGCTCAATGTACTTCTTCATGAAAATAATCACCAAAAAGGAAAAAAAAAAAAAAAAAAACCCACAGCGGTTTCCAAAAGAACCTGCGTAACTCAGAGACAAATGTGAACACAACTATGAAATGGATAATAATTTTTGACCATGCTAAAAATACTTTTCAAAACATTTCTATAATGAAAGCAAACTCATTGCTGTGGTCAGTAATGAAGAAACTTTATCTAGCACAGTTGGAACGGAACCCAGAGTTGGTCAGACAGTACTTCTGTAGGGAGTCTGCAAGAAAAGTCTCACAACACATGTAAAAGAAAGCAGCGGAGACAAAGGAATGTAACAAGGAAGAAAGGTCAGAAAAAAAAAAAACAACAACAACACTGGTTACACCTGTACCGTGAAGGATCCAGACACTAATTAATTCTGGGTTTGTACTAAGATACTACACAGTTAATTGTTCTAAATACCAGGGTAGGCAGACACGGAGGTGAAACATAATGAGACCATAAGGATGGAAAATAATCCAGACAGAGCCACAGAAGGGAGGTAAAGAGCCCGTGAACCCGAAGGAGGTGAGAGCTGGAAAAGCTGGGGTCACGCTCAGAGAGGCTGAAAGAAATAAGAAGCAGGCCAGGTGCTTGCCAGGCCTGGAGTCTAGACTCGGCTTCACGGTCATGGTGACAGGGACTCAGCCCCCGCAGGCAGCACCATCTCTTTATCCCCTTCCTCTCGGCAGACTCACCCTCGCAGCGGCCTCCCTGGGTCATGCGGTAGCCACTGTCACAGTATTCACAGCGGAAGGCCCCCTCGGTGTTGATGCAGTGGCCTTCCCCACACACACCCGGCCTCAGGCACTCGTCAACATCTGCATGAAGCAAAAAACATGGTCAAGTTTGTGTTTTCCAAAATATGACTTTAGACCTCTTTCATCTCCTAGCTTCCTTCAACTGTAATAATGAAGTAACTGATTTCTATAATCATCCTTCAGATTCATTTGACACACACTTCAAAATCACGTAGTTTTGATTCATCCCAAATAACACTTAATGCCTCGATCGCAATGTTTGCATGCACTGGATGCTCTTCCTTCAGAAATGTTGGAGGGAAAAAAATCCAATTTGTATATCCCAGTATCTAGCAGATTGCTATGTCATGACAGGTGTTTAATAAAAACTTCTGGGTTGTCCGAATAAGCCCTACACTGATAAGGCCTTGGAGGACCTAAAAACCCAGATCTGAGAATTTACACATCAGGAAGAAAGAACATTGCCATTACCTATGCAGCTAGTACCCTCCTCACTGGCCATAAATCCCGCCGGGCAAATACACAAGAAACTTCCCTCAGTGTTTTCACAGCGCCCCTTGGAGCAGAGGTGTTGGACCTGAGTACATTCATCAATATCTGTTAACAAAAATACACATAAAAAGATCAGTAGCGTGTAGCAGAAGCCCATAAGGTTGCTCTATAAAATGCCATCATCCTGTTCCCTGGTTCCCTGGGTACCGCCGACCTGTATCACTGAGGAAAACAGCAAGGGAAACATGATCTTTCTCTTCTAATACTTGAAAGACTTACTGGAATAGGGAAGAAGCTTACTGTGTTATTGTTTCAAAGGCTAAAACTAAAACACCGTGACATTGGTGTTTCAAAGGGACAGATTTCAGAGCCACACAGGAGGACTCTCTTAATAACGAGGGTCATCTAAGCAGTGACCTTTGCTGTCAGCATGGAGTCAGAGGGGCCGTGAAAGGTGACTGCCTGTGAGTGGAGGCGGCTTAGCTCCCCTCCACTGCCTTTTCAACTTAACAGTGCAGACTCTAAACATGAAATACAGGATGTAGGCAAGTGAAAGGGAAACTGCCACCGTACTGAGCAGGGGGACATCGCCCCTCTGTACCACACGCGACCCAAACAGGAACACCAGGCATCCAGACAGAGCCACACAGGGAGGCAAAGAGAGTCTCGAAGGAGGTGAGAGCCGTGTATTCAAGTAGTGTTACCAATAATTAGATATGTGTCTTTGTTGCTTTATATTGGCTTTAGCACTGAGCTTTCTTTTTCTAAAAAGAAGAGAAATTTAAAGTTAGGATTAAAAGAATTATTTAATTTTCTTGCACCTCTTTCTGGGATACAAAAGCATATATGAGATCTCTAAAATTCTGAATTCATTGATAACTTTGTCAACCTATATGGATTTTTCAACTTAGAAATCTTTCAGAAATCAAATTTTATGTACTTGGATCAATATAATTCTTTACTGTGACTTTTTTTGTTATTAAATCATAACTGTGTACAATAATGCAATCATGGGGTACAATGTGCTGATTTTATATACAATTTGAAATATTTTGATCAAACTGGTTAACACAGCCTTCATGGCATTTTCTTAGTTATTGTGTTAAGACATTTATATTCTACATTTAGTAAATTTCACATGTACCCTTGGAAGATGCACTGTAGGTGTGTTCCCACCAATTACCCTCCCTCCACCCATCCTACTGTGACATATATTAATTTGTTAATGCCAAATACGTATTTGTAGATAGCTATTTTTAGAACTCTTACTGACTTTATCTGAAAAACTGCTGGATATTATTTCACCTTTATGCAAATGCATTACATCTGGCAAGATAGTAGCATTGAACAAAGAAATAAGAGAATCCCAGGGGTTTAGCAAGTTTGTTTTGTGTTCTCATAACTAAGGAACAAACATTAAAAAAAATTAAACACAGTAATATTTTCCCAAAATGGTAAAATTGTCTTTTAAAAGGTTCTAGATGTGCACATATCTGACATTTAATAATTTTGTCAATCAAAAGTATCTTACCAACACATTTCCTCTGGTGTTCATGGAACTTGTAACCCTCGTAGCATATACAAGTATACCTCACCGGTAGGTTAATGCAGTGTCCTGCCCCACAGATATCAGGGTTCACAGTACATTCATTGATTTCTGTAAAGATAAATAAAATAATATGAGTAAAACCCCAGAAATAAACATAAAGATTTCACTGGTATTTGCAAACCATTACTTTGTGCTTTCTGAATAGCTAACAATTGATTGCCAAGTTTGTACTTAGAAGACAAAGATAGTCTCTGGCATCAAGTATACATTTATGGGTTTATTTTATAATTGATCAGTGACTCCTATCCAAGGTCATTAACAATTCCTAGGGAAACAATTTCTAAGATGAACTGAAGTAGAAATTCAGAAAGAGGCCAGGTAGAAAGTTATAAGAAAATCAATTCCTAAAAAAAACAATATCCAAAATGGCCTATCAGTGAGTTTCTATCCACTCTAGTTCATGTTAGACCAGGGAGTCTGACCATCATGTGATTTCTCCTGGTAAGACATGTACAGTAACTTCCAGGTCATGAGCAGGCCACATCTGAGTTCCAACAAACACATACAACCAGTCTCCTTCAAAATTTCTCATTAATCCCCAGGAAAGGCCTCCCACTTTAACCAAAGCAAGACTTCTAGGTGTATCTTTCTCTTAGTTTGCCAATTTCAGTGACAGCATATTTTATTTCTAGCAGTAAAGCAGAGTGTTTTTCCAAATTTTCCCTGCTAAATCTCTCCTGCAGATTCCCAAGTCAAACTGGCTTCTTCTATAAAGCCTGTGCAGATTAACCCCATTCAAATCCTCCCTCCAGACTGACCACACACTCTGGTGAAGGCAGGGTTGGAGCAGTCCATGGGTAAGTGCAGGCCATTCAAAAAGGACCCAAGAACTCAAAAATGGTCTTCAGCGAGGAATCACTCCTCTCAGCCTTTCTACTTCCAGTGACCTTTGTAAAGAGATATAACAGCACGGCTGGTGTTAGACTCACCGGCCTGGAGATGGTACAAGTACATATCCTGTGGTATGGGGCAAGTTATCTGACTATTCTAAGCATCGCTGTTCTGCATGTGCAAAAATGGAAATAATCAGAGGTCCAGCTTTGGGGTATGAGATTGAAAGAGATAACCTAAATAACACATGTAGCCCTAAATAACGCATGATGCTTGACACAATACAAGTTGATATTATTATTGTTGTTGTTGTTACTTTTGTTTATGCTGAAGTCATTTAAGAATATATTTTTAAAGAGCACATTTATACCAATACTACCCTGGACTATCGTGTCAATGTCATCACATAGCCCAAAAGGCCCTAAAGAGGTGTTGGGTTGGAAGAGGACAAGAAACCCCCCAGGACAAGTAGACTGGTCCCTCTGAGACGCTTATAAGCAGAAAAGTCTTCCTTAAAATATTTTTATTCCTATTTGCCAAAAACTTCACCAGGTTATATTCATAGACCCTTAGGTAAGAATTTTCTTCTCTCTTTTTAGGACTTTTCTAGTGAAATCGTGTGGAGAAGAATGTCTCCAGGTATTTATTCTACATCACAGGTAGAGGCTTCTTTTGAAAAGTATTATTTAGATTTCTTGGTTTTCTTTGTCGTTATTGATGTTCCTTTATACCTTTCTCTGTCATTTTCATAAAATAGGACATGCTTGACCACATTGGCAAAATGAAAATGAATGAATTAAACGATGAATTAGTATATATACTCGGGCAAGGATTCAGAATAAATTAAAGCCCATAAATCTGGGGTTTTCACAAGATGCTTCCTCGGTAGTCGCTGCCCCAGAACACCAATTTGTTGATCACGTATTTGCCATTTTGGATCCACAGATTCAAAATGGAACTTTTACACATGCGAACAAGTTTCCAAAAATAGGTGACGCTTAATACAAATGCGATCCATTCCTAGGCCCCCATTTAATTACATATTTAAATTGCAGCTACAAGATAGGAGAAAAGTTAAGAATTATAACTCTTAATTAAGGAATTGAAGTGGATATGTTATGATAATGACCTTTCCTTCCAGGCTGGTATTTGAAATAGAGGCTCTGAAGTAGAAACTATATAGATAAAATAATGCTTGAAGGTTTTACCTTATATGTTAAGAACATGGAGATGCAGCTTTAAAATGTTGATCCTGATGGACAAGATCACACGTTACCTGTGAAAATGCTACACTGACACCACTAGAGGGTACTAACAGATACATCAAAGGACAGAAGGGACGTTTTCTAAAACATAGGAGATGTCCACGTTGTTTGCCCCATTTTTACACAAATGATGCAACTGTCAGCAGTTTGCCCTCAGAGGCACCTGTCACCCATTTACCAGGCAGGATGCCACTCTGGCAGGTAGACAGAGAAGAGCCCTGCAGCTTCACGGCACCCTGTCCACTTTCTGTTTGCTAGGCATCAAAAAGTTAAAACAACACCGAGTACTTTTTGAAAGGTAAAAAACAAATTACTGGTATGTATTATATTTAAAAAAAAAATTAAACATGTCTCCTGCCATCTGTCCCTGGTTTCCTTCCTTTTCTACTAGTTTTCATTGCTGAGCACGTATACTATGTACAGAAGATGAGTCCTGAGAATGTTGACTTGAAGAAGAAAAAGAGACGTTTTCTGCATTTTCTGTGTTTTAGGGCAAAGACATTATGCTTTGTAATTTTCAAAGACTTCCCTGGCTTATAGGCATGGGAACCTGTTCCCACTGAATGGATGAGTTCAGGTGGAAATATAAATTTCCCTGAGCAGACTGTGTCAGTATCATCTCTGGAGACGGCTCTCATATACAGAGACAGCACTGATTCCCGGGCCAGGGGCACGCCGGGGAATGGAGAGGTCTCGTCTCCTCCAGCATGCTTGGATTCCCCATCTCCCTCCCGGGGCAACGCTGCTCTCTCCTTTCCTACCACATGTACCTCCCTGGCACAACTCCACCTTCACCGGGTCAAGAACATTTGCTCTATTTCATTCACTGGAGTTTGTTTAAAAATTGGAAAAAAAACCATGACCCAAAAGCCAGTGGAAAACACCAAGCGCTCTATTGATCCCAGCAACAAGGCCCATGGGAGATTTCATTCACAGTTTGCTATCTTTACATTTTCCTAAAATTAAATGAAACAGAAAGGTTTTGGCAAAATATGAAAATGAGTTTGCTGATCTTTAGCTTTTTTCTTCATCATGTGATTACTCAAATGATTAAATAAAGAAACAGAGTTTGAAATGAAGCGTGATGATTTTACACACACACACAAAGTCCATTTGCCCCCAGCATATATAGTTTATTGGGCCTGTAATGATAGTAGTAACATGCTTGAGGGACAAATGTTTCCAACAGGTCAATCCTGAGTTCTAGAAAGGATCTGATGAGTAAATAGTTTTTTAAATGTTTCAGCCATAATAATTACAGAGGTTTCTACAAGGCAGTCATGGATGTCAAAGAAAACTTTCTGGCTGGTCTGCAAGGGCCATGTGGAAAGGTCAGAGAGAGCCAGAGGCAGACATCACACCTTAACTCAGAGGAAGCTTCAAAAAAAGGACGTGGCTTCCTAACTGCCCCACAATGAGCCCAGATGGTCCCACAACAATTCAAACAGATGTTTCCACTTTGTAAATATTTGCCAAAGAAATAAAGGTTTGCATTTCCAACCTATCCTTCAGTTAAACTAGGCTAAATCAAGAGTTTATATGCTGAAATGTACAATTTATTTGAAAACAGTGTGCCAATAAGTGTCGCAAGCGACCAAGTCAGCTGTTAAGAGTGGAAAAATCACACTTCCTGCAGATATGCAGCTTACTTTATAATTATTACATGTCAGAGGGTGTTTGCTTAAATCTAAAAAGGCTATTTCCAATCTCACCATTATAAAGATATCATCACTAAGTAATATGGAGCTGATCATATATATTTCTTTTAGACTTCTGCTTACTCTTCTGTGTTTTCTTCAGCTGTGGGAAAAACTAACAGTACCAAATAATACTCATATGCTCTGTGTTTTAAAGACAAAAAGCATTATATAATGTTCCTGAGATAATTGATCCCACTGTTCCTTAAATCTGTATTTGGCCCTTATATCAAACGAATGGGAATATATACATTTTGATTTAAATTAAATTTGATACAAAACCGTCTTCTTGTGCTAATGTAGATCACTGTTTATAATGTAGCTTTAAGTTGCAAATTATTTTAATTCAAAAACTCAATATAATGTTCTCCCCATGGGTTATTTCAGAAATATTTTTTGCTATAGAAAGTGGCAGTACCCATAACTGTTGCATGAAAAAAAACAAAATCAGCATCACTTGATTTTGGAAGAAAACATTCCTGCTTCAAACATGTGACAGCAGATGTTAGCCTTCCATTTCTGCCAAACTCAAATTACACTTTTAATAAGTTGTCATCTAACAACATCCTACAGCAGGGCTACTTCCATTTTTTAAGAAACAGAGTCTCACTTTATCACCCTCGGTAGAGCACTGTGGCGTCACAGCTCACAGCAACCTCCAATTCCTGGGCTTAGGCAATTCTCTTGCCTCAGCCTCCCAAGTAACTGGGACTACAGGCACCTGCCACAACGCCCCGCTATTTTTTGTTCAGTTTGACCAGGGCCAGGTTTGAACCCGCCACCCTTGGTATATGGGACCATTGCCCTACCCACTGGGCCACAGGCACCACCCCGATACTTTCAGTTTTTAAAATCAGCTCTGTCATCCAGTTTGTTAGTCCTCACACACCTGCATTTAAATGATGGAGCTGCATTTATCCAGCCAAACTTAATTAACCTCTATGAAGCCAGCTGGCAAGTTCGTCCATTCCCATTCCAAACTAAAGTGTGTCTTCACATTGAAAAATGGAAGTGCATTATTTGGGAAGAGTTAGTGAATTGCAGTGTGTTGTCTCATTGCAATTTTTCTTTTTAACATTGAGATAAACAGTTAGAAGATCCTTGTTGACCAATATAGTAAATTCCATGCTTGTACACCTTGGAATTCAAAGCAGGATCTGTTATAATTGAAATGAAAAATGATTTATTTTAGCCATGGTCTTTTTTTTTTTCTTTTTAGGCAGAGTCTCACTTTTTTGCCCCCTGAATAGAATGGGGTGGCATCATAGCCCATGGCAACCCCAAACTCTTGGGCTGAACCAATCTTCTTGCCTCAGCCTCCCAAGTAGCTGGGACTACCACACCCAGCTATGACACAGTTACTTTAGAAAATCACTATCATGTCATTGTATCACTCCAAAAATACGTAGAGTCATTAACATTTCTGTATCACTTTACTGGGTAAAATCAGAGTGGTTGCCAGGCAATAAATGTGGAGAGGACGTGGTTCTTAGAGTAGCCATACCCTGTCTGTCACTGAATTCAGGCTGCTTCTACACTGCTAGCTCCCCTCCCATTTCATCCTGGGACAGAGGTGCCTTTTAAAAATACCTTACAGTCTGCTGTCTTGATTCAAGTATCTAAGAGAATATACAGCCACAACTTTGAGGAAGTGACTAAATGTTTATACGTAAGAACGTTTCTATTTGAAATGAAGCATATCATGTTTCCAAGGAGTAAATATTCTAATGGAGGCTACAGACTCTTTTATTAGCTACTCCTGTCATACATGGCCAACCTCATCCTGCAGTGGAACTTTGAACTTAAAGTTGACATGATGCCTCCGGGGGACATTTTTTTCTCACTCTAAAACTATCTGTCCTCTTCATGATAAAATTCCAAAACAAAATAACACCTAAGCCTCCTAGATCCCACTACAAAAAAAATCCCTGCTAATATCTAGTGTATTTTTCCCAGTATTTTCTCAAAGTGTATGCATCTTTTTTTAAGGAATCCATATAACATTTAACATCATTCCTTTTTTATATCCTTCATCTCAAATTTAGCGATATCTTGTGTCCATTTCCTGCTACATAGATCTCAATAAAAATTCTGCCAAAATACTACATTTGGGGCAACATGTTTCAATGTACAAATGTACCATAACTATCTATTTTCCTATAGTTGAATGTTCACATTATCTATTTTTTCTCTATTATACATTGTACTGTGATAAGTAACCATTTGTATAAACTAATACCACAGTCTTTGGGGACATTATTTTTTTTAGAGGACATATCTTAAAATAGGATTACTGGGCCAAAAGCTGTGAACATTTTTAAAGTTCTTTATACATATTGCCAGTTTATGCTTTCCAGAAAAATTGAACCAGTTCATACTCTGTGATGGTTAATTTTATGAGTCATTTTGACTGGGCTAAGGGATGCCCAGATAGCTGGTAAACCATTATTTCCATGTGTGTCTATGAGATTGTTTCCAGAGGAAATTAGCATTTGAATTGGTCAACCAAGTAAAGATTACCCTCACCAATGTGGGAATCATCTTATCTGTTGAAGGTAGGGCCAAGAACAGAATAAAAGGACAGAAGAAGAATTTGCTCTCTGCTTGAGCTGGGACGTCCTTCTCTTCCTGCCCTTGGACACTCACACTCTGCCCTCTCAGTTCTCAGGCCATCAGGCTCAGATTGAGACTTTCGCTACTAACTCCCCTACTAGAACCTCACCACCGGCCTTCCTGGGCCCCCAGCTGGCAGATGAGACTGTGGAACTTCTGTCTTTAGAATCCTGTGGGCCAATCTCTCTTATAATAAAGCCTTTTCTGTATACCTATAAATATCCTGTTGTTTCTGTTTCTCTGGAGAATCTTCATACATACTCCCTTCAGTAATGTGAGAGTCTTGATTTTACCCTAATAAAAGTAGTTTTGTTGGGCTTATCAATACTAATTTGATAAGAATAAAGTATTATCCCATTTTAATTTGCATTTCAACTAGTAAAGCTGAAATTTTCTATTATATGCTCTTTGGAACTTTCTTTTTCTACAAATTACCTGGTTATATTATTTTTCCATTTCTCCATTGTTAGCATCTTTCTTGTTGATATATGTACATTGAGGATATTAACATTTAGGCTTTTCATTTATTTCAAAATACAATATGTTTTTATAACTTTTTCATTAATAATTAATGTTTATTATAAAGAACTTTGAAAATACATAAAAATGTATTGAAGAGTAACTGGTGAGAGTTGAACACTTTGATGCATTTCCTGTTCTATATTTGTAGACACTAAAAAAATGAAACTGTAATCATTATATTGTGTTCTGAGTTTCTTAACAGATACTATGCCATTAGTATTTCCTCATGACATTATTCTTTTAAAATGTTACTTTAATAACTGTGTGATATTCCATTGCATAATTTATTTACACATACTCTTCCTTAACAATATTTAGATTATTTCCAAATATTTCCAACTATGACTAATCCTTCCATAACAACCTTATATATTTGCTACTACATTTAAAATGAAGTTGATTAGGTGACTGGTATATTAAAAGTCTAGACTTCTCCACAATGCAATTCAGTCATGTAACAAAAAACCACTTGTACCTCCTAAATCTACTGAAGCAAAACAAACAAACAAACAAAAAAAAAAACAAATAAAAGTATAAAACTAATCCCGGGCTTGCTCTTAGGGTTGCAGAGATAAAGTTCAATGCCTGCAAAGAAAGTCACCTTCTGACGAGGGGACAGATCTGGAAACAAGTTAGTACCAATGTGTACAATGACTTCCCCCAAAAAGGTAATTTTTCTAGCTAACATTTGAGACTGTTAAAAATGCTTTCTCAGGGACATAGCAAAGCATGGCCCATAAGTCAGAGCAGAAGAAATGAATCAAATTAGTGGAGATCATGTTTTTAACGTTAAATAATCTACTCTGTTTGTGTAAAAATTAAGGCATGCATTGGCTGATGCTGCCCAAATTGAACACATTAATGAGCACTGCAAACTGTTTGCTCTTCTCCCAACGTCTGCATTTTGGGGAAGCTGAAAGATAGGCTACTTTATAGTACAAGAGGTGGCTGCCTGTAAATTTTCTTTTCAAATTCGCATGGATAATACTAAAGCAAAATGAAGACCTGCAAATGGTTTCTCTCCTGCCTCCTTAGTTACTGAGGGGCCAAATAAGTACGTGTGAAAACGCAGGACAAAAGGTTAAAGTGACATACTCCTGACACAACAACATTCATAAATAACTCAAAACCTGGTCTAAATAGTACTAACTTCACAATGATTGGCACTGATTCAGAGCTGTCAACTTTGTTTCTGCCAAGTGTTGTTTCAAAACAGAATTAAACTTTGCTGTTTGCTCAGAGAGAAAAAATACTTAAATAAAGTAAAATGAGGTTCAGACCCATGTCTCCTTTATAGGACAGATTTCAAAACAAATACTCTACCAACCTGTTACTTGAGTAGGAGCAATCACTTGGCTGGCACTTGATGTTGAAGCTTCAGGAGCTATTTCCACGGGCACAGGAGGTGATGTTTTTTCAATCACTACTATAAGAGGAAGTAGGGGATAAGAATAAAATTACAGTCTGTTATGTGTGCGGAGATCCCATTTCAAAATGCAAGCATGAGTTAGTCTAACTTATATCACAATTGTTCTTGGATATAAAGAACTATTAGAGGTCCCCAAAGCTCATGGTATTAATAGATTGTTCTTGTTCCAATATTTATCAAAAATATCTACAGAGAATAGTGAAAAACTTTCCTTTCCCCACTTACAACATTATATACTGACATTATGAGTATATTCAAGTACTTGTGTGTATTTTTCACATTTAACTTTAATAATGAATTCTCATGATTTATTTTAAAAGACAAAAAAAATCCTATCTTATGACTTTATTCGGAATACTCTTACAAACAGCGCAGACCACCGCAGGCTACCTGGAAACTGCGGATGCAGGTGAATGGTTGAGATGCCTGGAGAGAGCTGGGGCTGACCAGGCTCAAGTCTGGTTTTCTCTTGATCCAATGAAGGTATTTCCTAGATGGTTATATCAATACAAAGGGACATTGAAAGTGGGAGTTATTTTTAGTTTGCACACATTACTATTTTTTATTTAATTAATTATACCCTTAGAAAGGCAAAGCAATGTCATAGGACTATATCTGTGTAATGGTGTGAGATTAAAAAAGAAATTATTGTCATGGTGTGAGGACAGTATGCCCATAAGCTTCCCCAGCAGTGCTGAGCCTTACGCACACCCTCAGTCATTTCCCCGAGGCCCAAAGTTAGACCTTTCCAGTAATACATGAATTGGCCTGGGGTCCATATTGAGTCTGCAACAGGGCACAACTAACGCCAAAGGAGAACTAAGCCTTCACCTCCTTTACACGTGGCTTCTCCCCACTTAGATGACCGGCCACATTTTGCAGATTAAAAAGGGACAGGGCAGAGGGGGCTAACAAAGGTACAGTAAGTTAAAATAGTGCAGACTAGTCAATCATGTCTTCCCTTCCCCCATATCCGATAACTTTACATCTACAGCTCTCTGAACAGGGTAGTTACATGAAACAACAGAAAACCACTGTTCTGGGAGAAGATTCGAGGCTTCCTCCAGGGGGCCAAGCACCCATGGGTCAGCTTCCAGTTGTAGCTCCCTGGGGCTTACACAGACTGAATGATTAGCCTCGTTAAGAATCTGTGACTCTGCCCACATCCGAGCAGTATTGGAGAGCTCACACCACCACGCTATTAAAAATATTCATCAAGTTATTTTGTTACTGTCACCTTCCAGAAAGTTTATTCTTTCAGCCTCTGTTAACTCTTCTCCCCTCTCCTGGCCTCAACTGTCACCTCTTTTCTGTTTCCTAAAATAGCCTGTCTGAATGTGTCTCATCACAGACCCAGTTGTATATGTGCAAATGCTCATTGGGTAATTCCATTTAGATATTCCACAGATATCAAAAATCCACCTCCTCCAACACCATTCAGGGTCTCATTCCAACTTTGTCATTTCTGTCAGTGCCACCAGAGTCATTAATCAGTCTCCTTCAGGTTTGAAGTCACTGTTTGGTCCTTCTTCACTCCTCATTCCATGCTCTGCCCACTGGCACTATTTCTTACAGTGGTTGGCCCTTTTCTGTAGCCACAGACACTCCCCCCCCACAAGTTAGACTCACTCTGTCCGTCTCAGTCTACTGTGATAATCTAACTGGCTTCTTGGGCTTTGTCTTTGTTCCCCCCTCACTTAATCCTGCCAGAATTCATCTCCCAGAAATACTGAGCACTTATTACTTCTCCCACATTTCCTCCTCTTCTTCAGAATACAGACTAGCTTTCTATTACCTATTAGGTAGGACCTCAATCAGTCCACAGCCCATGGCTTTCTAATCTGTACCACTTCTCAATATAGTAAGTACTGTCCAGCTGCCAAGAATGGTATTTCCCCAATGATGACAACTGCAGTTTGGTGTTTGAAATCTACCAAAGAAACCCTAAATTTTCTTCCTAAACAAGCCTTTCATGATCCTTGCTGTCCCCTCCACCACACCTTGGCCATGCAGTTGCCCACCCAGGACCATCCTCCTGTCTCCTCATCCATCCCGTAACATTGACCCAGTAAGGTACCAACAAAGACTGTGACCGCGGCGTCATTCCTTCTACCTCCTCCCCAAACCAAATGCATAGACAAGAACATTTTCATGAACTCTTTCAGATTAAGAAAGTTCATAAACTTCATCATAAACAGAGATCTGAGTTATGATGAGGCTGACAGGCCACTGGCTGGCCCACTCACAAGGTGAATGATTCCTCCCGTATATCGATCGGAACCATTCAAAATCAGCCACATTGCAGACTGCTCTTCATCACTGATCTTCAGAGATGCTGAGAGCCGCAAATGTGCACGTGAGCTCTTCACATTGCCGCATTCTAAGCCCAGATGCCAAGAGAGTGCTAAAAAATTTCTCTAAAATTTCAAAGCAGCAACCTTCCAGTATTTGGTTGTATCTTTCAGGGGTAACTAAGCTCTGTTCTTATTCTAATTCAATTGGAACACGCATGTTAAATTTTAGCTGAGTTAAGAAGCATCTCACTCACTACATATGCACTACACATACTGAGAATACACAGTGACTCAAACATATCAAAGTCTTTCTTTCCATCGATGGCCCAGGTAAGCAGTTGACTCTGAATTCTATACCCTCTACTCCCATCATTTCCACTCATTTCCTTCTCACTAGAATTTAAGCTCCATGAACATAAGGGACTTGGTCTGATTTGTTCTTCATTGTCTTCAGAGTCCTGAGAACAGTACCAGTTGTATACCAGATGCTCTAGAAATATTTCTTGAATAAATGAACTTAAATCAACTTTAAGTTCAAAAAAGTTCAGATCAAGTCAAGTATATTAACTTAAATCAATCGATGCCTAATAGACATGTTACTGTGTGTAAGTCTAAAACATCTATAGACATTCTAACAGAAAATAATTTTGGAGGTTAAGAAATGGACTTATAAACAACAAATAAATTACCTTTTCAGGAGGTACAGTTGCCACTAAAACCAAAAAAGAAAAAAGGACTTTAGTACATTTTAAGATAATTCACTCTATTTCAATTTTTAAAAGGCAACAAAAAACTAGTATCTCTCCAAAAAAATTAAAACCCAAAGTAAAGCAAATGCAGAATTAAGGTTGTCTACATTCGAGGGACTTTTACACATGACAGACAGCAAAGTCCCAGCACTATATTATTCTTCAACAACGGGAGCCCAGGGACCAGGTGTAAGTCTTTCAAACTCATTTGAAAGTGAGACGATTAAACTAAAAAGTTAAAAAAGGCAACATTTTCTGGTACATAATTTTTTTGCCTAATCACATTATGTGGCACTTCTCATATCTTAGAAAACATTTTCATTAGTTGCTCCAATACTTAATATAGTATATATATGTTGAAATGCTTTCCAGTATCAACATTAAAACAGAAGGCCACTAATTTCAGTAAGAGACATGAGAATAGATGCTGCACCACTGATCTATTCTAATCTCTAATAAAGCCCTATGAGCATTAATATATTGAACAAATTACACATTATATAATCTTGAAAATTATTGTGGGGGTAGTGGTGATGCCTTTGTTGTTCAAAAGACTTGCTTTTCATTAATCAGTTCTTAGTAGTAGTCCTCAAGCCCCAAGTTAACATTCACCAGGATTTTTCTCATGACTAATATTTCCTTAACATTAGAATACAGGTTGGTGGGAGTATTACCTCCTAAAAATAATTAGGGTACCAGATAAATTAAAATCACTCCTGCGATATTCTTATGGTTGGAGAAAGTCAATTAACCTATCCTGCTTAACCCACCACCAAGAAAGTCTTGATGCCAAATCTGGACCATACGGCCCACTTCTTCCTGCCTGTGCAAAGGACTAACAGTTGCAAACATCCGGCTGTGACACCCTAAGTATATAGGGACAAATAGATGGATGCTGACAGTTCCAGGTATGGTCCCACCTGCTCTGCCTAACCAAGGAAGAAATGCAGTGAATGAAAGAGCAGAATGAAGTAGGCCAGAAAACACAATCAGAGTCCAGAAAAAATCCTGCCTACCAGGAAGGTGGTGTCAAGCTCCCAACTCATCATTGGCTTGGATACCCTATTTCCTCACAAGATGTGTGAATGGGCACCCTGAGTTCTGACCTATGAATCAACCATGAAAAGCCAATAGGAATTAGACTAAATAATACATATGTGCATGCGTGTGTATGTATTCCGTACAAATCTAAAATTTTTGTTCCTTCTATCCAGGGTGAGGATTTTTGTGAACAAGATATGCAACATATTGGATATGCTAATTTATATGTACATATAGAGAGAGATGATCCCTCTTCCTGAATGCCAGAGAGAAAGCCAAAGTCAATTGTTTCCAGCCTCCCTCTCAAGTATAAGGCCTTAAACTTCTCCCTTGGAAAATGTGCTCCTTGGTCACAGGTCTTAGAACATACTCTCGTATGACACGTAGCAAGTCATGTCCCCTCTCTAGGTCTCAGCGACTGTGCTCGGTGATCTCCAGATCCCTCCCATCGACCGTCTCCCACCTTCCTTCCCCTCGCCCTCTGTCATCCCTGACTGCCCGTTAGACTCATTCTACAGATGAGGTAGTAGTGCCTTCTTAGCGCAGGAAGGTAGTGTGGTAGTCTTGTGATGCTTTATCTTTCTAAAAGTCTGCAGGCTCTACTTTGTAAAGTAAATAAATATTTATTAAGCAACCCTCTAGACAAGAAATGAATTAGGGCTATTCCCTGAAGGATTTAAATCACTCTCCAGGAATAAACACCAAGGAAAAAGTAGACTCCAAAGACCCCAAAGAGTCAGAGGATGCTCTGGAATTACCACCGAATCCTGCTCCCTGCTGGGAGTGCATTATCCTATAGCAGTGGTTCTCACTCAGGGGCACATTTGCCACCCTTGCCCCCAGGGACATCTAGAACGTTGGACACCCTTTTTGGTTGTAACAACTGAAGGGGGATGGTGTTTCTGGCACCTAAGGGTTAAAAATCACAGGTGCTGCTAAACAGTCTATGATACACAGGTAACACCCCTTACCAAAGAAACATGTACCCTAAAATGGCAACATTGCCAAAGCTGAGGAACTCTTCTGCCGGGGCATAAACAGGGGAACCCAAGCAGAGAGACAGAGAGATGGCGACAGCCCAAGATCACCTCCACTCTCACCTTCTGGCTCCGCCACTCCTGGCCCCTGTTCCCGGGAGAAGGTCAGGGCCTCCACCGGCTCTTCCTTGGCTGGGAGAGGTGGAGGATGAGTACTTTTAGCAACAGGTTGAGTGTTCTTTGGCTTCACAAATACAGGTCCTTTACCTACATGGTGATGGATTGGCCTGCGTCTATGAACGCCAGAAACCGTATAACCCATTCCACCAGGACAGATTTCCTTAAAAGCAGCTAGATTTGGGATGGGAAAATATTCCTTTTAAAAATCTAACAGTGCAAACTTATACAGAGGAAAATATCATGATGAATATCTCTTAATAAATCATCACTAATATATTTACATTTAAAGACTTTTAAAACAGACGCAAAATGTAAGCAAATTGCTTGAATTTCTGATAAACTTGTGCATTTACAGAAAAAAGTCCAACCCCTCTTTTTTCTTACTAAACATTTCTCCATCTATTAATTCCTATGTTCTTCAGTCAGAATATATATATAATGAATATACAACATATATTTAGCAGGTATCTTATATCATATTATATATACAATCATTCCTTAGTATCCACGGGAGACTGGTTCCAGCATCCCCTGAGGGTATCAAAATCCCTGACACTCATGTCCCTTGCATAAAATGGCTCAGTATAGCCAGCCCTCAACATCCATGGGTTCTACACCTGTGAATTCAACCCATGGATATGGACAGCAGACTACATATACATTAGCAACCAATTAGGAAATATTATAATTTATCATATATGTAATATATATGTAATACATTAGGAGATATTTCACATATAGAAGACACTATATACATTCTATATATTTCATTCCATGTACATTTAATATCAGCAAAAATTAGGCTTTCTTCTTTTCTTCCTACTTTGTTGCAATTTCATTAGTTATTAACAAAGAGCTCACTGATACCTAAGTTAGAAGATAAATAAGAAGGTTAAAAAAAAGAAAGAAAGAAATCAGGCCAGGCACAGTGGCTCATGTCTAAATCCTAGCACTCTGGGAGGCCAAGGCAGGTGGACTGCCTGAGGTCATGGGTTCAAGACCAGCCTGCACAAGAAAGAGATCCCATCACTAAAAAAGGAAAAAAAAAATTGAAAAATAGCCAGGCATTGTGGTGGGTGCCTACAGTCCCTGCTGCTTGGGAGGCTTAGGAACACTTGAGTCCAATAGTTTGAGATTGCTATGAGCTATGATGACACATCACTTTACCCAAGGTGACAAAGTGAGTCTCTATCTCAAACAAACAAAAAAATCACTATTCAGAGAAACGAGGTTCTGAAATTCTCATGATTTGTTTCTGGTTGAAGAACCCAAAATGTCCAGCCAGAATGCAATGTATCAGCTGGTATGAGAACATTGGTTAAGAAGGACTGAGACCACAATTGTTTTTAAAGACAGATTCTCGGGACAGTGAGATGGAATCTAGCAAAATGAGTCATGTTAGAGATGATAGATGGAAATCAAGGAAGAAGGCAAATGTCAGAGCAAGATGCAGCTATTTCCAAGCAAAAAAATGACAACTGAGCAAAAGCCTGGTCATGACCAGCTGGTTCATCTCCAGGGAATGAGGAGATACTCTGTGCCCTGGAGTAACTATCCTTGCCAGAAAAAAAGTGGTTAGTATTTTTTTTTTTTAAAGTAGACTCCTATGATTTGCTCACCTCCCCTGAATAATCCCCATGAGTAAATAAAGGGAAAATACTGGGGAGAAAGACAGTGTGTGGCCCAAAGAGGAAAAATCCACCTAATCCCTTTGGTGTTGGTGTTGGAGGCAAGTTACTAGACGCAGACACCAAGGAGTTTATGGACAATCTTTCTATTTCTACTTTTAAAATTGAAAGTAAAATAAGTCATTTCTCACTTCCACTGAACAAGAGATCTTCTATTGAATGTTCAGGCCCTAAAATTAGTTCTCAATAAAAAGAAAACTCTAAAATAGTCATTATAGCGTGCTTAAAATATTATTTTCCTAAGGATCACACACTAAATGGTGGAAAGTCATTCTTATCCTAGAAAATATAATTTTTACTTAAAAAGATGTTTCCAGAAGAAAAATATGTATATTTAACAAATTTTGAAGTATTGTTAAATGAAATATTTTAAATGAACATCACCATATAACCAAAAATTCATTAAATGCAAAAAATTTTACTCTTAATATTATTTTTGAATTTAGTGATAGTACTATGGAGGAATGTCCCTGAGTTTCACTCACTGTCTTAACTTATGCTTCATGTGAAAATTACAAAGATCTCAAAATTGAATGAATTAAAAGATTATATACTTTGACCATTAATTTTTTTTTTTTGAAACAGAGCCTCAAGCTGTCACCCTGGATAGAGTGCTGTGGCATCAGAGCTCACAGCAACCTCTAATTCCTGGGCTCAAGCGAGTCTCCTGCCTCTGCTTCCCAAGTAGCTGGGAATACAGGCACCCGCCACAACACCCGGCCATTTTCTGTTTGCAAAAATGGTTGCAGCCATCATTGTTGTTTGGCGGCCCGGGCTGGATTCGAACCCACCAGCTCAGGTGTACGTGGCTGGCGCCTTAGCCTGTTGAGCCACAGGCGCTGAGCCTGATCATTAATTTTTTAATAGCAAATAGATCAGATGGGCCAGGAGAGTAGCAGGCCTCTGAAGGTGTCTAAAATTATCGAATCTACCAAGATGCCATCAACATTGTATGATCTTTGTCTTAACAGAGTTCTTCTGATATGACAAAGATAGAATATCAGGCTTAAATTTATATTTAAACCTTGTCTGCTCTAGCTTAAATTCTACTTTAAGACACCTCACGGCCCCGTGAGAGTTAATGTACTTCCCAAAGGTGAGGCATTTTATCAAATAAACAACCAAGTAGACTGTTTTATGCCAATGTCAAGCCAGTGAGAGTCTTTGATAATATCATGCCCAGTATCTGCAGGTTACGTTTCTTTCTGTTCCATTCAACTGTTTTACCCTGCTTGAGAAGCTGGTGACTTTGTGGTAGAAGTAAGGTACTTAAATAAACTCACCCTTTCAGGGCATCAGGCAATTATGTACCAGACTGAAGGCTAAAGTATAATCCACTTCTTAATACTCAACTCCCCTCGGAAGTTCACAGAGGCTTTGGCAGGATCTGCCCTTGAATTAACGAAGCTTCATAGCATAAATTTAATCATGAATATAATTCCTTCCATTTCCAATTAAAGAAATTAAGCACAACGTTCAGTAAACGAGTGAACAAGTCACTATGCCCGAAATCTGGTTACTGTGGAGTGAGGAGCGGCCAATCATTGGTAAAGCCCATGGCCTAGCAGAGCTTCCGGCCCCTCCACGCTTAAATATCCTGCACACCCACGTGACTGGTAAAGTATGTGAGCAGACAGCAGTCATGTCTTACCTGTGCCTGGAAGGGGACATTTCTCACAGTGTGGCCCCCAGGCCTTGCCCACGCTACAACAGCAAAGCTGCTTGGTGAGGTGAACAGACAGGGGGTGCAGGCACTGCCTCCCGGAACTGACAAGCCGGTAACAGGGCCCTTTCTCCTCCGAGATCACAGGGGGATCCGCTGCAGCAGAGAGATAAAGCCTGATGTCAACTCAGACACAAACCAGACAGGCTTTTCAAGCAATAGTAAAACGAATCTTAAAACACGGATAAGGAACCAGGCTTCAGAATACATTGATCTAGATTTAGGGCACCACTTTTATTGATTAAGAGTCAGTTTGGCAAATGAGGTTGAGAGTCAGGGTGCCAGACGCCAGCACAGTGACTATTCTTGTCCCTGTCTAGTTGCTTCTTTGATTTCAGCAAGCATTCAATCAGGTACGTGTGCGGAAGTTAGAAAGAAACTGTTTCAACAAAACCCACCTGCCCCGATAAAATAGTCACCTACTACTATAATCACGACCCAGCTTATTTTTTTGCCTTTGGTCACAGTAGAGAGAGTTCTAAGGCAGCATCTGGTGCATAACGAGGCACTATGGGAAACTAGCAACATGGCTGAGGCTGTGAGCAGTGAGCACTCGGAGGAAGTGAGAGTGTGCAGGGCCCAGCAGGGCTCACTCGAGGCCAGTAAGCGTGAACGATAGGCTGGAAGTGCTTCTGATTTTCAGTGCCACACAAAGCCCTTGTTCCATCTAGACAAAAGAAAATAATGCAAAAACACAACAGGCTACCTAGACCCTAATTCTAATTTTTTATAAATTCAGTAGACAAGAGCTTATCAAACTAACAGCTAGACACTCTACCATACATACAGGGTAAACAGGAGGATATAAGATACAGCTGTCTTCATGAAGTTCATTTTCTAGTGCAAATGTGGGTGAACCAGGTCCAGGCCAAGCCACAACCTCTAACTCAGACCAAATTTGGTGTCCCCCAGTGCCCAGTCCTCTAGCCTAACTTCAGCTCTTCCCCATTTTATCACTATCCAAATGAGGTTTTCCTGACTTGTAAGGAAGGAAAATTCCCCTAGCACCTGGAGCTTCCAAACCACCTGCCATTCCTACTCTCCTTGCTCAGATTTAAATTTTCATTCTTCCAACAGGACTGACACCTCAACTAGGTGCTACAAGAAATAACATGATTAACTTAGGGTGCCAAGGCACAGTGGGAAGAGTGAGGGTTTTTATGGCCAGACAGACTTGGGTTCAAATTATGGGTCTACCACTTACCAGTATACAGGGATGGGGAACTCACTTGGATGGGCTATGACAGTTCCTTTTATGTGTCAACTTGGTTAGGTGGGGTGCCCAAATAATTAGTCAGATACTGGTCTGGATGTTGCCAACACGAGATTAACGTTTAAATGAGAAGGCCTTAAGTAAAGCAAATGTGGGTGGGCTTCATGTAATCAGTTGAAGGCCTCAAGCAAAAAAGACTGATCTCCCCTGAGGAAGAGGAAATTCTGCTGGCAGACTGCCTTCATATTCAAGCTGCAACATTAAGTCTTCCCTGGGTCTCCATCCCTGTGGATTTTGGACTAGCCAGCCTCCACGACTGTGTGAGCCAAGTGCCTGAAATAAATATTCTGTCACTCACAAATGTAACACAGACACAGACACACACACACACCCCTGCCACACAGATCTACTGGCTGTGTGGCTGTGTCTCTTTGCAGAGAACCCTGAGTAATATGGCTGGCTGAGCCTCCATAATTTCTTCACTTGTAAATGGTAGGCTCAGCATGCATATTAGAAATATCATATGCTAAACTCATTATAGAAGCGACAGAAAACACATGTCAGCCACCCTTACTGATAATAAAACTAGATTATCTCCATCCTCTGGAGTATATTTGCATTCTACCATTGCTTAGCGGTAGAATTTCAGCAACCTGAAGAATGTCAAAGACAGATATTATAGACGGATTAGCAGATGGGGACAAGGGACCGAAACTTCCAAACTAACAGAGTACCTCTGGTAAGAACAGTTCTGCCAAGAGCTCTTTAAAAAGTGGTAAAATAGAGAAGTCTGGGTGTTTTCCTCTCCCTCTCCTACTCACTTTTTTAGAGCCTATGCAAGTAAACCATGGAAGATCAAGGTTATTATCCCCAAAGGCTAGTAAAGTCCCTGTGATAACTGAACATCATTCTGCATGTGTGTTTGTATGTCTGCAACTGTAGGAGCTATGAACTTTAGAACATACATGTATGTTCTAGGATAGCTCACAAGGGGATTTTGCTCTAAGATTTTCTCTCCAAACTGAGGCTTTGAAATTTCCATAGAAACAGTCACCCAGGCTCACAAGTAGGCCTTGCCTATAAGACTAATTATATTAGTACTAGTTGTAGGTCCCAGGAATAAGAGCTATTCAGAGCACTGCAGAGTTTTCTCGGATCTTTGATGTTGGAGAACTGTGATTCTGGCTCCCTTTGGCTTTATCCTCCATACACACTTCCTCAGATCACCTTGGCCATGAACCTAGCACACCAATATTACCATAAGCAGCCTGCCTATTATACTTAACCTGTTCCTCTACCTGAGTGCTTTGTTTTGAGGTACCCTATCATGCCTATCCCCAAAGTTAAGCCAAGACTCAAAATTAGCAGTTTGTTTTAAGGCATTAATATGTGCATGTGCTAAGTGAAAGAAATTGCTTCAAGTGAGTCTCTAGCTATTGAATTTTCATGCATTACACAAAGAAAAATATAAAATTTCAGTGAATTTTTTCATCTGGAGAATAAAGGTGTGAGACTAGTGAGCTAATTCTTCCTAAACATCTCACCCTAAAATATCTTGGTTGTATAGGCTTATTTCTTCCCATGATTTCCCAACCCCAAATATTCTCCATTAATTCTGGGGCATCTGGGTATTGGTGGTTTTTTCCCATGATAGCTTCTAAGATAGAAGTTCAAGAAAAGGTCTTTATAGCAGAAGTAAAATGCAAATCACTGGCTTGTAGAGACATCAATAAGTTCATTGTTAGGTGGTATTAGTTCATGTTCTAACTCAACACTTGATGGGTCCCAAGTGCACATAAGAAAAAGCATGTTAGCTTTTTTGCAATGGGTTTGTTGCCAGAATACAGGTGTTGTAAAAAATGCCCACACAATCCAAAATGGGAAAGGAAGACTCATATCAATGTTGCCACCATTGGACACATAGATTCCAGCAAGTCCACCACTACTGGTCATCTGATCGCTAAACGTGGTGGCATTGACAAGAGAACCATTGAAAAATTTGAGAAGGAGGCTGCTGAGATGGGAAAAGGTTCCTTCAAGTATGCCTGGGTCTTGGATAAGCTGAAGGCTGAGCGTGAACGTGGTATCACCATTGATATCTCCCTGT
>CAUYON010068958.1:0-15449 GCA_963573935.1 Arctocebus calabarensis
TTTATATAGTAATCAAGAAAATGCCATGAAGGCTATCTGTAACAGTACGATCAAAATATTTCTGATTGTATATGAAGCACATTGTGCCCTATGATTGCACCAATGTACACAATTATGATTCAATAAAATTATAAAAAAAAATTATTATCTGATAGTCCCACAAGTAGACACTGCAGACCACGGTGTGCTCATTTCTGTGGCAAGCGAGGCTCTGCTGAAAAGGAAGACTCTGACTCTTGCTCATGAGAAGTTCCTGGTCAAGCTTAGGATAGGAAGGTATGCTTCACACAATTATTGAGGAGAGAGGAGGGTACTTTAGCTGCTCTGAATTCATGAGGAAAAGAGCATTTGGTGTGAGGGAAATAATGTGAGAAAAAGATTGAATGTGCTCATGTGCCCATGCTCATGGGGCAGAAAGGAATGATGTTCCTTTATCCATATGTTCAAGTCAATTACTGATGAGAGGACACAATTCTAGGTACTGGTACAGTAGCAGGAAAACTGATACGGACAGAAGACTCCAGGCACCAGTTGATAGAAGAAGTGGCGAGTTTATTCCGGCCATGAGACTCTGCGGACTAGTGTCCTAAAAACTGAGCCCACTAACTTAATCTCTTGCCTTTCTTTTATACATTTTTAGGGCTAGGGTGCACGTGAGAGTCATGAAGGATGTGAGAGACATGAAAGTCTTGGGACTCAAGGGAAGGTCAGGTTGGCCCACGCCCTTGGTACTGGGTGGGCTACCTGTCTTCAAAGGCGAGGGAAGGTTGAGGAAGTTACAAGGTTACTATCTAGGCCCAGCACATACCAAGGGGAGGGTATACAGATAGCAAAGACATCTGCCACAGTAGAGCTAGGAGTGATACAGACTGTTTGGTTAATGCCTATACAGAGTGACCAGGACAGATCTTTAACTCTGCTTTTACTCTCCTACCTCAGTACCAAAGTGAAGACTTCAATAGACTCAGCCTCTGGCCTCACTAAGCTCACATTAGAACAGAAAATATAGACAAAACAATAAATTATAAAGCCCATGATTTTGTTTTATTATCTTTTAAAATGTAATATTTGATACACACAAAAATAAGTCTTTGTACATACAACTGGATGATGGAGAACTTACCACCTAAGCCAAGGTTAGATTTATATCTACTTAAGTAAATGGTTTACTGTTTAATTATAGTTGGGATAAGTGTTTAGAAGGAGTGAATTACAGGGGGACCTGGCCTAAATCTGGGGGTCAAATAAGGCTTCCCTACATAGCTTTTGTGGAGAATCGAGAATGTTTGTGCAGGCAGGGACTTGAATAGCCCCCAGGCATGACATTTAGACTGCATGGTAAGACTAGTAGCAACAATAATAATGGCAAAAAGTTGCATGTGCTGCTAAATACCGATGCCTTCAACAAACCTATAAAGCAAATCTTGCTTTCTTGATTTTATAGTTGAGGAAACCGAGACTCAGCAAGGTTGTGCAAAATATGCAAGGTCATAGAGAGTTGGTAAATTGTGGAGCTGCCATGTGGCAAGATAGACAAGAAATGAGAAAAATGACATTTGCTGGCTTAGCAGAGTTGAATTCCTTTCACTCGATTGTTTTCTAAATGATGCACTTAAAAATACATATTTATTCACTAAGTCTGTCCATTTAGCATCTAATATAGGGCACTACCCTAAGCTCAGAGAAGATGGTCTAATTCTCAGGGCAGATGGACCTTTAGCTAAATTTATAGCCAATTAGTGCTGGGAGCCAATAGCATTTCCTCCTATGAAAAGTTGAGTTAGTTTTCCATCAAAATATTATTTAATGGCAAGACCCAAAGTGGAATGTTCCAGAAGACCTTTAGCAATACTGCATTGCATGTTATTTAAACTAAAAACAATGCTGTGAAAAATTGCACTTCAGCATGAGCTGCACCAAATGGAATTGGCCAGCTGCAAAGGAGACATGATGATTGAAATATTTTCCAGACTATTACATCCTTGAAGGGTTTGAACAGTGAGAAGAAAACTCAGGGAAGAGGAGGAGGATGATTTAAGGTGGTTCATTTAAGAACAACAGGATTAAATTAACCTTGGGGTGGGGGGTAATGGGGAGGGAGGCTGGGAGAAACATTATGCACATTGAAAGAAGCTTCCCAAAGGAGAACTTGCTGGGCTGCAGAATTTTCCAGCCCAGCAAAGTAAGCAAAGCCATCTATCATTAGAGTCACTTACAAGCAAACTTCAAAATTGCTGAGAAAATATACTATGGGCCACATTGCTAAACAGTCTTAGGAATGGACAAACTAATAGGTCTTTTCTATTCCCAATTTGGGAAAAACTGGTAATTCTATGAGATTGGTTTTCTTGCATTTTTAGATTCTCTTTGCTTCCATTTTAAAATGGTTATCAAGTTACTCAACTTGGTATGTGGGTGTCCCCCCCAAGTACAGCTCTAATAAAATTTCAACTCAGAGAAGGAGATGGGTTGCATTATAATTTTAAAATGTCTATTAACAGAACTATCATATTAATAAGGTTGACTTCTTAATCCTAGTTTACTTATAATTTTCAGTCAGGCTGCAGAAATTCTAAATTACACAAAGCAGCCAAAAGATTAAAAAAATAATTCTGGAATTAAAACTCAGCAGACCTAAACATTTATTTTCTCGTCTTATTGAGAAATATCAAAGGTGTGCGCGTGAGGGAAGGGGCCGGTGTGACAGCCCCAGCTTTGCCGGCCTTCTCAGCCTTCCTTAGTGCTTTATTTCCAAGTTCCTGATTCACATGACCAGAATTAATGTCTGTGCATTGCTGCCCCCTGCTGGACGTATGGAACCCATATTTGTCTAAGGCTGGAGAAAATGCTATTTGCAAATCTCAATTACTTGGCAATTCCCTTTCCTCCCCATCCCCCACCTGAAATAGCAATCCTCCCAAAGGACGCTGTTAGGAGATCATGCCATCCGAGCTAATGGGCAAACATTCCTTATAATGCAATTAGTGGGCTTCCTCATACAGTAACCTGAGTGACCCTCCACCAGCATGGTTTGCTGGAGGCAGTGGAAAATATGAAACACAGCATCTTTATAAAAATACTCCCAAGGACCCCTTTATGAAAATACTCCCATGAATTGACATTAATTTACGCATGAGTGGCTTCTCTTCTCCCAGGATCTAGGGCAGAGCCAAAATGTCAGCAAGCCCTCCTCTCCCTCCCTCCCCTTCCTTTGATATTTATATATGTCTCTTGTTTTGCTGGGGGACTGCTGTGTCCTGGAGACCAATGCATCTCAAATGCCACCACAGATGGGTCTCTGTCCAAGCTCCAGAGTCCTTGCAGCTGTCAGCGAATTCCCAGGGTGCCTGGTTCCCCTGCAGCCTGTCAGGGTTGGGTTGGGTCTTCTATTTTTTTTTTTTTTTAGGCATATTCCTAGAGTGTGGCATGATTCAGAAAGAGTGAAAGGAAGGAAGAAAGTAGTTTCAGTTTGACTGAACACATCTCCACTGAGCTAGGTGGTAGGAGTTCTGAGCTAACAACTCACTGGTCAGCTCTTAGTATTTTGTCCATATCAGCTGTGCTTGGCCAAGACTCGGGGTCTCAGGGCCAATCTTAAAAACCTCTTTCTGCAACCCTGCCCACTTATTTCTCTTTCAGAGCTTCTCCACCTGCTCCCTAATCTGCCCAGATCTCAGCCCCCTACAACTCAACCCCTTGGTGGGTGTGCCCAGGGAAACTCTTGCTATAAAGAGAAGAGGTTCTCAAAATTCACTAGAGACTTGTTAGAAATGCAAATTCTTGGGCCCCAGCCCAGACATACTAAATTAGAAAGTCCAGGGTGAAGTGCAGCAATCTGGGTTTAATAAACCCTTGGCGCCATTCTGATGTATGCTCAAGTCTGAGAACAGTTGCTATAAAGTAATTCCATTTTTCTCCATACACCACCAAACCCCAGACAAAAATATCTTGTCTCATTAATGCGGATGGAGAAAAAAATTAAAAAGTCTGATAAATCATTTTCCAGTGCCAATTGTTGATCCTGAGGGCCCGTTCATCCCTAGAGGCCTAGAAATGTGAAACCTCTCTGGAAACCTTCCCCTAAATTGCCTCTGGCTGGGAAAACTCAGTCGGGCCATTTTCCCTGAGTGGGTCTTCCACACTGGGTGATAACAGTCATCATAGAGCCTCTTTGTCCCTGGTTATGCAAAACTAGTTTTGGATCAGCCTCCTTTGCACCCCCTAGGAGCCCATTAGAAATTCTGGGTCCCAGGCCACACCCAGACTGACTGATCTGAATCTACATTGTAGCAAGATACCCAGACTGACTGATCTGAATCTACGTTGTAGCAAGATCTCCAGTGGATCTGGTGTATTGAAGGGGGAGAAGAATGGTCACAGGCAGGCGATTTCTGCCTGTTACACATGGCCCAGGGTTTATGAGATGGTTTTAGGGCAGCCCAAATTTTCTTCAATTCCAGTCTTTGGAGCTGAATAACAGGCCAGATAGACTCACTCTACGCTTTAATAAATGTTCGGTGAGCGAAAGACAGAAGTGAATGAAGGATTTCTTCTTTAACTAGGAATGTTTGAAGGCTAGAATGACTAAATCAAGGAATAAAACTCTAATAGTGTGTTTTCAAGCACCACAGTGCACAATAGAACCTGAGCAGGTTTATGGATGGGGGCCCTTAAATCACATCACATCACATTCCCAATTACAAATGACGACTACTTAGTGTTTGTAAAGCAGCTGCCTCGCCAGGACTGCCTGGCTGATTTCTCACCCTCTCTGGAAAGGGAGTGAAGAGCTGTCAACTTAATAAGTGACTCTGGTATAGAAGCTAGAGTGATCCAAAGGGAGAAAGGCAGAGGATGTCACTCCCAGAGTCCCGGCCGTGCCAGGGCAGAGGGTGAGCACATGCAGGGAAGAGCCATCACTGCTGCCGCCCTGTCCCTGTTGTCCCACACACAGATCAGGTGCCGGACTCTGGCCTGCCATCACCAGCTCCTCTTAGTCCTCTCTCTGCCCTCGTTATCCTTGTGTTTATACTGACACTACTGTGGCTGCTCAGACCTAACCTCAGACCAAACGACAGGGACTCACACAAACAGGTCTCTATTCTCTCATGAGAAGTCCAGGCAGGCAGGTGACCTCAGGGGTAAAGGGACCTATTTCAGTGACCACCCAGGTTCCCCACCCTTAGGATGTCATCTCAAGCAAATGGTGGAAATAGGATGCCCACCCCAGACGAGGCGCCAGCCCTGGGAAGGTACAGTGATGAGGAGGAAGGCAAAGCGCATCCTTGTGAGGATGGGGCCCGGGGCTGCTGGCCAGCTTCTGTCTGCACACGGTTGTGAAGTGCAGACTCCGACTGAGTGGCCTGGGGCCCAGCTGGGGATCCTGCTGCTACAAGGAAAGAGGGGACACGGTGCTGAGAGACTTTCTCTGTCCACAGCCCATGCTTCTGTGTTAGGTCAGCCACTGGGCACTTGCTGTCTCTGTGGGATTTTTTGGATGCTAATGGTGGTGAACAATGGCTAAGAAGGACGCGGAGGGGAGAGACCAGACCTCACCAGGTGCTTAGCTCTCCAGGCCTCGTATTAACAAATCCCGAGCTTCTGCGCCCACAACGCGCCCTGTGCACACACACCCTTACAACACACAGATTTGTGGATCTTCTCCCCACTTGGGGTTTGTAAAAGAAAATAAAATTTCAGGACCCTCTAAACGTATCATGCCTGGGAAAAGTTAAGCCCTGAAGACTTGAGTCATACAACACATTTGAACTTCTGCTTGTTAGATTATAGATTAACTCTCTTCCTCATTGTTCTTGTATAAATGACTAAGAGAGACCAGAGACCAGGTCTCCTCCCCTTCCAATCCTTTGTTGTAGACTAACTGTTCCTCTATCGTCTTGTACCTAACTTGTACCAGATCTTGCAAAAGACCCCTTGACTGCTAAATCTCCAGTGTGGAGTGTTAAATATCTCTTTCTCGAAAGAAAAAGACATCTCCACTAATCAGATTCATTAATCCATACTTAGAAGTTGTCCTCTCTAGGCTAAGCTGGGCCTGTCTCCCCTCTTCTACTCCAGCCCCTCCTCTTCCCTGCCCCCCCAAGAGCCAGCATTGCCACCATCTTTTGTTTAATGGGCCATTTCACAGTCTAGTCTGGGCCCTGCTGATGTTCGACTTTCTTTCAACTTATATAAAGAATAAATGCATCGACTCTGTCCCTGGAAGGACCTGGCCTATGGAGGCACTCGATGCTCATAAAAAAGGACAGCCTGAGCACGTGAATCAAGATCGTTTCCAAAGGGGCAACTTCCCAGGGTTTATAGCTATAGCCTTTACTGGATAGCATTTCCCAGGCAGCCACTTCCCTCCACACCCCTGCAGAAACCCAGCCCTGTCCACTCCCCCCAGGCAGAGCCACACCACCCTACACCATCCCTGCAGAATTCCCGTCATGACACAGAGGTTCCTGGAATCCCGGCCCACCTGAGACTCTCCCGTCTCCCCTCCCATCCCTGTGCACATTTCTTCCTCCTCCTTCCAGGTTTATGATAGGAAGTGCTATTTGGCCTTGCATTTTTCATAGCATTTCATAATATTTTTTACTGGAGGAGCCTTAGACACCAGCTATTCCAATCTTATTGTCTTTCAGGAGGGGAACTCAAGGCTCAGAGCAGTTGTTTGCCCAACATGGTTACTGGGAGATGGGGATAAGGCTCCAAGCTCGCCCATGCCCACCCAGTATACAGGCTTTTTGTTCTGTCTCGCTGCCTCGCTCACTTCTTTCTTTCTCTGTCTACTCTTGTATGAGACGAGTATACCGGCAGTGACAGCAAACATTTACCTGGTGTTTCCCGTGTTCCAAGCAGTGTCCTTGATGCTCTGCATATATCATCTCACTGAATTGTCGTACACCGAATATCTGTGCCCCCCAATTCAAATGTTGGAACCCTAACCCCCAGGTGAAGGCATGAGGAGGTGAGGCCTTTGGGGGTGATTGGGTCACAAGGGCAGATCCTCATGAACGGGATCAGTGCCCTTACAGAGGAGGCCCGCAGAGCTGCCTTGCCCCTCCGCCGTGTGAGGACACAGCGAGAAGACTGCTGTGACCTAGAACTTGTGCTCTCACTAGACACTGAATCTGCCGGCACCTCGATCTCAGACTCCCCAGCCTCCAAAACTGCGAGAAATGTTTCTGTTGTTTATGAGCCGCTTAGTCTTCAGTATTCTGGTGTAGCTGCCTGAAGGGACTAAGGCACCACGTGTGAGGAAGACGCTGCTGTGATCTCCATTTTGCTCATGTGGTCCCCAAGGACCAGCAAGTGCAGGGAGCTGGTTCAACTCCTCTGCACCCTGCACAGGTGCCATGACAACCAGCTGCAAGCCCCCTGCCGGCACCTCTCCCCCGATCACCTCACCCTACTCTGCTGCCTTTTCTTCTGTGGGGTCCTGGGCCCCTCTTTCTCCTGCCCCTGGGGTTTCAGTCTGCTGACCTGCGCCACTTGCCTTCGCTTTTCAGTTGTCAATGAGGAAGGAGAGTTAATGATGTGGGTAATAAAAAACCTTGGAATTTGTATTTCTGTTCCCTAGGAATTCAGGATATGGTTTTTATTTTTTATTAAATCTATTATCTTAAGTCAGCCTAAGGCTAGTTACCGAAAAAGCTCATGTCTCCCTGGCTGGCCCCAGTTCTCAGTAGGAAGTGGCTGCTGGGGAGGTGGAGAGGCAGGCCAAGGGGTCACCCCAAAGTAGCCACACAGCAGATGAGTCCCGGGGTCGTCTGGGGGCTGGCCACCTGCGTGGGAGCACCGCAGCTGGATAGACGCCCGGGGTTTATAGCAATTCTTTTCCTTTCAGAGGCAGCTCATCTGTGGAAAGAACCCAGCCCCAGCCCCATTTCCATTTCATACCACGTTCTGAAGTGAAAAGATGTGGGCGCCCTGCTCCCAGGTCAGCCTGGAAGCTGGACAGCTCTCAGCTAGCATTCCACTGCAATAACAACTAGATTGCCTATAATAGCACACTCGCAGCTGATGGGCAGTGGTGAGATAAAATTACAAACCTGCCAGCCCAGGTGGCCAGGCAGGGACTGTTTTAACATGCTGTAATAAAAATGCTCCTTGGTGGGTTTCCCCAACCCATCACTCTAACCAAGTTTCTAAAAGGTGATGCTCCCATGCACAGCTCACAAACACAGCAATCCTGAGGCCCGTGGGGCAGACAGGGATCTCCAGCAGGAGCCAGGTAGTGACAGTGCCAGGAATGGGGAAACAGAGGCGGTGGCAGAGACACTCCAGCTCAGCAGTGCCCCCTGGACAGCACCCCTGAGAGGTGGAGACAGCCTTCGCCTTCCTGATCATCCCTCTCCCCAAGCACCTGCTCTTTGCTCCTTCCCTGGGGCTCCGGCTGCCTTCCTGCTCTTCGGACTAACTCTCAGGGGAGCGCCTGTTGTTAGCCTTAGCAGGCCTTAGTGTGAAAATTTTAAGTTTCATATTTTGCAGTGGAAGAAAATTTTTCTGTATATGTTAGAAGAGTTTTCTGCAACTGTGGATGGGAAAAAGTCTGGGAGATTGGGGTAAACCTAGTTCAGGAGATAAAAGAACGATGTCTAGGTAGACACATTGATTTTCTTGGTCCTCCTAATGTCAACTTCCTTTTTATGCTCATACATAGGAAAGAATATATATGTATATGTATATGTATATATATGTGTGTGTGTATCAAGCAATCATTTGGGCCTCTTGCACCACAAGTTTCCTCCATAATAATTCTTTGGACTGGTCTTTTAGATTCCTCCACATGGGCATCTGATCTGCCTGCAAGCCTGGTGGCATCACCCATCCCATGAGCTCCTGCAGAGAGATCTTGCTGCATGCCATCAGAAGATGGGGCCAATTTTCCTTCCCTGTCAAATCTGGGCAAGCCCTATGACCACCATGATGGACAGAAGAGGATTCTCTGCAGAACCACCCAGCCAAGGGCTCCCCAAATTCCTGACCCACAAAATTGTGACTGAGATAAAACTGGTGTTTGAAGCCACTACTTGGGTTTAGGGGTAATTTTCTAACAGCACTGGGTAACCATACCAGCTTCTATCCTCCCAAATGTTCTCCCCAAGAGTCTAGCATGTTAAATGTTAACACCTTCTGTTGGTCACTCTTTGGGTTGGAGCATAAAGTACCCTAGCTAATGTGTACATGGTGTCTACAGATACAAAACCTACAGCCTACCCACCCCTCAAGACTGGAACACAGTTAGTACAGAGCCTCGGGACCTACCAGGACTCAGAAAGTGGGACAGGTTCTCCACATGCTCAGCCATACCGAGGGAGGTTTCTAATATTCACAAAACACAATTCTGAATTGAGTAAAAGCTCCCTCTGGCCTTTGGCTGCTGGTTGAGCTGAACCTTACCTGGACTTCAAAGATACCATGGCTGGCCTTCCCCAGATGGAAGGGCAACTTCTGCCCAGGAGCCCAGCGGAGGAGAAAGTTCCCAGAAGGCAGGATGGACCGGGAGAGAGTCCTGCTGCCGTCTCTGTGAGTCTGCGTCCTTAGGGTGAGCAATCTGGGGTCAGGTGGATTGAAGAATTCAGAATTTTCCAGATTTTGTAAAGGTGATGCAGTGTATCTATTGCATTCTGCAAAACATCTCCAGAGAGGCCTGCCAGTGTATCCCGAAATCACACACAGTCCTGCAGCGCAGGCACGATTTTGCACACCTAGTGGTATAAGCACTGTAAATAGTTGCACATCAGGCTGGTCCAGGATTTGCTGCCAAATAAGTTATAGGAAATTTCCAGTTTTCAGAACTTTGGGGTTCTATGATCATGGACATGTTTTGGTCACATTTGGTCAGTTTTCCTGACCGAGTCATTTGCCAAGATGTCACTAAGGAGATTGTTTCCAAGCCAGAGGTTGTGAGATGTTTCATAGCTACTTTCTCGGGGTATTTATCTCAGAGGCTCCCAGAGGCTGACCTCCCAGACCTTGGGGCCATCAGCTGTCCCTACCTGGCTGCTGCTCAAGCAATGAACGACATGCAAGGACATGTGTTTCCTGTCATGCACCTGCCCTATGTCTCCAGCTGGCCTTGGGGATCATGTCTAGCATGTCTTTGTGTCTCCATAACCTGCTAGGACTGTGACACAGTGAGCACTTGCTAGCTGTCTCAAGGCCAAGGGGAAATTCCATTTCTCCACCTTGTAATAACAGGGGGCAAAAACAATTGCAGTATTCATAACTCCACTCACTCCTCAGTCAACTGGTACTGAGTCCTGATTGTGGGAAAACATCAAACTAACATCTGTGTTGCAGAAAAGAGAAGTCAAAGTGTTGTCTGTCCTCAGGCAGCTTGGATATGTGCACAGGGATGATGAAAGCCAAGAAGCATTGGCAACGTAAAGGGTCCCTCCCCTGTGAACACACAGAAAATCCCTTGCATGGTAATTCTTTACGGCTGTCACACTCATCCGCTCTCAACAATCCTGACAGGGACACATGATTACCCTGATTTGACAGATGAAGACATTAAGTTTGTCAATGATCCTGCAGTCAGTCACCATGGCCAAGCTGAGTCTTCAGCCCCATGCTCTGAATTCATCCCATGCTCCAAATGCAGAGATTTAGAAGTTACCCCAGCTAAAGGTGAGAGTGAGGAGGGCTGGAGAGGTGGAGACACGGGGAAAAGCCAAGAGGCTTTATGGGAGCCCCAGAATTTGAACTAGTAATTGAAAGGCAAATGGGGGTCAGGCAAACCCTCAAACTGTGGGGCAGCTGGTGAGGGGCATACTCTAGTCACGGGGCCCACATAGGCAGATGTAGGGAGGCAGGAGAGAACTGACTTCCAATGGGAAGCCCCACAGTCCAGTCGGGCTTGAGTGTAGATTGTGTGAGTGATTTGTAAAAGAAAATGCCCTAATTGGATTTAAGGAGTGAGGAGAGAGAAAACTTTACCTGCAATGGCTTCACTAAAACAATAATAACAATTACGACTAAATGCAGCAATATATTACTCTTCTGAATACATGTTATACTATTCTCTGTGCTTTTGATATTTCTAAAATTTACTTTACAAGAACTTCAACTACTGAGCACCAGATTTTGGATGCTCTTGCATTATAAGCTAAAGACTTTGGATTTATTCTGTGGGTTCTTGTGAAGGGTCCATTTTATTTGGGAGAAACCAACGCATAGCTATATTTTGGGACCAAGATTCTGCCAGCATTATGTAATACCAGACTAGAGCAGAGAGAAAGTGTTGACAGGTCACCACGCCACCTGCAAGCTTCACCCAATGGAGGAAATGAGAGACACTCAGAGAAGAACTGATCCTGGCAGAGGGCAGGGTGTCGCTTGTCTCAAGTCCTGGCCATCTCAGTGTCAAAGGCAGCCGGCTGGGAGGGGGGGACCCCCACTCTCTGAAATGTGACCACTACTGCCAGGTGAGAACATGGGCACAGGTGTCCTGAGCTTATTGATGAAGAATCCAATAGTGACAGGTTAGCGAGTGACCTATGAATATCACACCCAGGTAAAGCCTCACTGGACCGATGAGGAAAGGACAGTTTGAGCTGTACAGTTAGCAGGGAAACCCAAGACCCTCTCTGTGCCCCTCTTGACAGGTGTGCTGGGAGCTCTGTCAGACCCAGGTCCTGCCACAGCAACTGCCACCCTTACTGGGGGGGGTGTTTGCCAACAGTCTGCATTTCTCAGAAGTTCCCAGGTGAAACTGGTGCTGCCTGTCTGGAATCACTTCTTGAGAATTACTGATCTGAAGACTCTGAGCATGGCCATCCTCCTTCCCTGGGTACCGGACACTCAACAGGATCCTCATTTAATCATTATAAAGCCCCTGCAAAGCAGGCCCCAATTCACAGAGGAGGAGCTCAAAGATCAAAGATGCTAAATAAATTGCCCAAGGTCACACACGCAGCGGGCGCAGGGTGAGCATAGTACTCCACTTTATTTCTGCATGGTTTATTTTCAAAAGTCTGCCCTCAGTGGCAGCTGGTAGAATTTTCTCAGTGTTCCAAGTTGAACTGCACAAAACAATGTGAGTTTTTCATTATGTTAACCACTTGAATTCAATTTAATAGATGGTTCACTTTTTTCCTAAGATAATCCAATATATGACATTATAGGAAGTTAAAATGCTTTTATGAAATGATGGTGAGATAGCGTTTTTCTTTTACTTTTCCCTTCTTGAAATGTTCTTAGCTGGCAAAATAAACAGGCGAAAACACAAATTTCAGTCCCTTCTCTCTGTTTCTTTTTTTAAAAAATTTCTCATCTGTGAAATTCCTAGCATCAGTGCCCTAGCAGGCTGCCTTCAGAACTATGCCATCTACATTTTGCAGGGTAAAGACAGCTCAGAGTGGCTTGTCACATGAGTAGGCAGTGGCAGAGTCACTACAGTGGGTTCTTGAGAGAGAGCTCTCCTACATGGGGCAGCCTTCAATCTCTTTCCCTGGCTTAATCCCCTGTCCATTAAACAGGGACAATACTCCCTGCTTCCTAGGGCAGCTAGTTGTAAAGATTAAATGTGTTAATGGAATATGTTATACAGACACATTTGGATGTTGGCTTTTGTTTTCATCCAGTTCTTTCTAATCACTCAGTAACTGACAATTAAACTAAATCCCTCATTTACTGACATCCACTGCCCTCTCAAGGAGGCTTCAGGGAGGCAGAGATGGCTGGGATAAGGTCCTTTCTCTCCAGAACCGCCAGCAAACAGTGAGTGAGTGATCGCATTCTGGAAGAACTACGCTTTCAGAAAAACCCAGGTAGGATCCCAGAGTCAGCACAAGTGATGGGCTTCCTAGAGAGGGGATGTGTGCTGCTCACATGTGTCTCAATGTGGGGCTTACCACCAGGCTAGGGATGGCCTCCAGACACACAGGGTCCCCAAATCCCCCAGGGTGCAGTGGCTGCAAAGAAGGCTCTGAAACAGAACCTTCATGCTACGTTCTAAGTCACCTCTACACCAGCAACTATTGACTTGGCACAAAGGGAAGGCAAGGAAAAAGTCACAAGTATTCCTAGCTCGAATTGTAAAATGACTGAATGATTTAAGTAGCTCTTCTGTATTCATAATTATTGGAAGGGTGGAGGGAAGAACGCTTTGTTCCACTAGAGACATACGCAGAAGAGGAAACCCCATCATACAAATAGAGACACAGTATATTAAAAATGGAAATTAAGAATTCAAAAGCAAAACAATGGAATCTTGCCAGTTTTTAAAAAATTGCTATACAAATTGTTAATCAGTATCCAGTGTCACGTTGGCTAATTTGTCCAATAAGAGCGGATAAAAAAGAAAAGAAAAGGATCGTAGGAATGAACATAAGGCAACCAATAAAATGAAATCAATTGTGCACAAAATATCAGAAAGACCATGACCTTTGGGAGGCCAAATATCCCACTGGGCAACTGAGCTAAGGATTTTTGGGAAGTCGGGGTGTTAAGGCCAGATGCCCACCTGATATCTATCTTTCCTTCTTTATTAGCAGAGTCTCAAGTTTGTTGGGGCAATGTTTCCCAGGCTCCTTGATAGATAATGGTGCCCACACTATAGCACCCACCTAATCATGGTACAAATAAAGGGCATTGGGTGGCGGTCTAGAAAATAGACTCAGAAGCTTGTCACTTTGCCCTGATCCTTCACTTTTCCCCCTTGTTCCTGCTTGAAAAGCAAAATTCTCTTGTGCCCCTGAGAACAAAGCCCTAGTGCTAAGACGATGGAACAATGGGACAAATACTAGTAACATTGTGACCAGCCTGAAACAGCCCACATCCAGCCTTCTAGTTAGAGAGGAGAAAAATAACCTGCAACCTTGTGGAGGTCACTGTTCTTTGAATTCTGTGTACTCATGGCATATTGCAGTTCTCTACTAACACAGATCCCTGTCTCTGGCCCCTTCCTCTGTATCCACAGCCCCGCCCCATCAGAGATGAGCAGAAATGTAGAAACATGCAGTTGGGATTGGCCTCTAAGAGCCTTGGTCTAGGTAGACCTGATTCTCCCACTCTTTGCTAAAAATGCTTTAGTGGCTCCCATGGTCAAGATGGATATTGAACTCCTGACCTCTCAGGCATCATTTCTCTACTACCCTGCAAATACTGGTGGGTCCGGACCCTTCACCAAACCAAACAAAAGCAATACACTTGCTCTTATCTGTATGCAGTCAGGCCTCCAGGCTGAAAGGATCCTGGGATTCCCTGGGAGATGATGAGAAGTGAGAAGTGATACCCCATTTGCCCACAGAGAGGAAAGAAAGTGCCCTACTCCCCCAGAAACCACTGCCTCACAGTCCTGGCACAGCCCTGTAGCAGACGCCACTGAGCATGGCATGAAGGATTCCAAAGCAAATAAGGCAAGGTCTCCTGCAGAGGACAGTGGGAGCACAAACCAGCGTTAGGGCTAATGACTGTGCTTTGGCTTCAAGAATTGCAGCCAATACAAAATCAACACTCATAAATCTGTAGCCTTTATATATACCAATAATAGTCAAGCTGAAATAACAGTCAAAGATTCTATCCCTTTCACAGTAGTACCAAAGAAGATGAAATATCTGGGAGTGTATCTAACTAAGGATGTGAAAGATCTCTATAAGGAGAACTACGAAACTCTGGAAAAAGAAATAGCTGAAGATATTAACAAATGGAAACATATACCATGCTCATGACTGGGAAGAATCAACATGGTTAAAATGTCTATACTACCTAAAGCAATCTACAGATTTAATGTGATCCCTATTAAATCAACTCTGTCATACTTTAAAGATCTGGAAAAATTAGTACTTCGTTTTATATGGAAACAGAAAAAACCTCAAATAGCCAAGACATTACTCAGAAATAAAAACAAATTGAGAGGAATAACGCTTCCAGACTTCAGACTATATTATAAATCGATAGTGATCAAAACAGCATGGTACTAGCACAAAAATAGAGAGGTAGATGTGTGGAACAGAATTGAAGACCAAGAGGTGAACCCAGACACTTATTGTCATTTGATATTTGATAAATCTATCAAAAATATAAATTGGGGGAAAGATTCCCTATTCAACAAATGGTGCTGGGTGAATTGGCTGGCAACCTGGAGAAGACTGAAACTGGACTCACATCTTTCTCCTCTAACAAAAATTGACTCTCACTGGCTAAAGGACTTAAACTTAAGACATGAAACTATACAAATTCTTAGAGATAGTGCAGGGGAAACACTTGGAAAAATTGGCCAGGGAGAATACTTTATGAGGAGGATACCCCAGATAATTGAAGCAACATCGAAAAAACATTACTGAGATCCAATCAAATTAAAAAGCTTCTGCACTGCCAAGAACACACTAAGTAAAGCAAATGGACAGTAATCAGAATGGGAGAGGATTTTTACAAGTTATATTTCTGACAAAGGTCTAATAACCAGAATCCACAGAGAACTCAAACTTATT
>CAUYON010068959.1:0-12706 GCA_963573935.1 Arctocebus calabarensis
GGCGCCTGTGGCTCAATGGGCTAAGGTACCAGCCATGTACACCTGAGCTGGCGGGTTCAAATCCAGCCCCGGCCCAACAAACAACAATGATAGCTGCAACCAAAAAATGGCTGGGCGATGTGGCAGCAGCATGTAGTCCCAGCTAATTGGGAGGTGGAGGCAGGAGACTTGCTTGAGCCCAGGAAGTGGAGGTTGCTGTGAGCTGTGATGCCACAGCACTCTATCCAGGGTGACAGCTTGAGGCTCTGTCTCAAAAATAAAAATAAAAATAGAAAAATTAGCTGGGTGTTGTGACGGGCACCTACAGTCCCAGCTACTTGGAGGCTAAGGCAGGAGGATCATATGAACCCAGGAGTTTGAAATTACTGTGAGGTAGGGTGATGCCACAACACTCTAGCCTGAGCAACAGAGTGAGACTCAGACACTCAAAACAAAAAAAAAAGTTCATGTGGCAAGATGAGAAGTTCAAAGCACTTGTGCAACTGTTTGAATTATAAGCTGAACTAACTTGTTTTTATAGAACACCATTTTTCACTTAAAAAGACCACTAACAGATAAACTATGGTTATTCACACATGGATCTTTGGCAAGCATTTTCTCAAAAATGAACCAAGTGAGCCTATCACTTCAAAACAGAGTGTGTTGCCAACGATAAAATGTAAGCTTCACATAAAAACTAGAATTTTGGAAAACTTATTTCTGCTACCACAGGATTGACTACTTCTCAATTGATAGACTTGCATGATTAGTTCAGTGATGATAATAAAAAATGTGTTTTTTTGATATAATACAATGAAGTGTGTCAGTATTCAGAAGAGCTACATGATTCAGTGAACCAATGGTTTTCAAGAGACCAACGCATAATATTGCAAAATAATTCATGGGTAAAAGATTCAATCCAAGTGAAACAGAGACAAATAGATTTTAATTTAACAAATCACAAAAAGTTCATTGATATGGTTTCAGATTTGGTGTTGCAACAAACCATCAAGAAACTACCACTCAATTAATTCTAATATGACATCAAGGAAAACATGCACAATTATCCAAAAAGGCTAATAAAATTCTCCTCCTGACAACTGCTTATCTGTGTGAGGCTGAATTTCCTTCATATACTTCAACCCCAACAACAGGTTGAAACTTCTACCTCATAGCAAAAAGCAATACCAGGTAGATAAGACTTAAAAATGAAAAGAAAATAAAGTTTCCAGAAGATTACAAAAGTAACTAGAGTCAAGAAAGACTGCTTAAACACCAAAAAGTATTAATCATAAAGCAAATAATTGATAAATTTGACTACATTAAAATTAATAATTTCTATTCACTGAAAATCAACCTTTACAAGAGTGGATATGTAAGCCAGAAAATGAGAAAATCTAGTTGCAATACATGCGGTGTAACGCACAAAGTGCCCAAATACAGACTACATATAGAACCCCTACAAATCAATGAAAGAAATATACAACTGAATAGGCCAAGAGATGATAAAGAAGCCCTTCACAAGAAAATGAGAACACCAAATTATCAGTAATATATAAAAAGATGCTAAGGAAATATAAGCCACAGTAAAATAACATTATATACATAGAATATTAAGAAAAAATTTTTAATTTTTCAATAGTAAATGTTAGAATGCGAAACAAAGTCAATTCTCATACACTGGGAGACTATTGTGAAATACTTTGGCAGTACCTAATAGACTACTGAAGGTTAATTGTCATCCATAATCCAGAGATTCTATACTTTTGTATATACCCCTCAAGAACACATGCTTATATATACCAAGACAGCATAAAAAATGTTTCTTTTGGCAATGTTGGCAATAGCAAAACTCTAGAAATATTTATCAACAGCATGAGACAACAAAATATCTTACCACTATGAAAATGAATTAACGGCAAATACCAACAACATGAATGATCCTAAAGATATACTTCCTGGGCAAAAGCAACCACATACAATAAAATGCACACTCAATGATTTTATTTATATGAAGTTCAAGAACAAACATTGGGTAGTAAAACTGAAAAGCAAGGAAGAGAAAAACTATAAATGTCAGACAATACTTACCATGGGATGGGAGAGTAAGAAAGGTTTAATCAGGAAGGGAGGTTATGTTGCTTTGGTCTGGGTATAATTAAGTGGGGGTACATTCTACGGTGATTGTTTAAGCTCTACATTTAGGCTTTACACACTTCTCTGTATTTTTGTTACATTTCACAATTTAGAAAAAAAAATTCTTCTTACAAGTTACACAAGGCTACTAAAGAAAATGGAAAAAACAAATGAATTCATATACAAGAGTTTCTTACTCATATCTAGTTATTCATTTAAGATGTAAAGAATCTGCTTACATATTCCATCTAAGGCTAATTATGATGCTACAATTACAATCATCCACAGAGAGATTATCTTCTTGCAGATTACACATATCCTTGCAGCTCACCTCTGTCTTCTCATTATTTCAATACTCCAACATCAGGATAAGCAAGGTAAGGTTGTTAAAAGTCAACAAAAGTCAAAAGGTAAGGTTGTTACTTCTACTTGTAAACAATTCTTGTAAATCTCACCAAATTATTTTCAAAACCAAATAAAAAGTCCAGTGAAGAACAATTACTAAATTAAATGTACATAGTTTGAAAATCTCATTTATTTGCTTTTTAACCACAACTCACTGAAAAAAAAAATTATTTGAGAGTACCTTACAAATGGTAAAATAAAGTGGTCTAATTTCACAAAATACAAGGTGGCCAAAAAGTTCGTATGCAATTATACTATTTTAAATTGCACACAAACTTTATGGCCACCCTGTATTTTAAATCTACCACAAGGCTATCTGGAATATAAAACAAAATCAACCTTCCTTCCAGTAGGTAACAGAAGTAATATCTGCTTCAGACTAGTATCAGAGAATATAACCTAAAAATGTATCTAGTTTTTCTGTTGAAGAAAAGAAACTGTATCAAGAAAGTGTATCAAGATTTGTTTGAATACTTATTATGAAGTATTAAAACAATCTTGCAGTTCTCACTACCCCCATAGGCTCAATCCCTTTTAGAATGTAACAGCAGGAAGCATCATGTCTTTGACAGAAGGATTTAACAGAATCAAATAACTCATCTTTCCCTTTGTACTCAGGCTACTAAAATACAAGGTCAAATATTCTTTTGTATGCAAAAAAGGAGGAGAGAACAGGAAAAGAAATGAAAAGAAAGGGAATAGAGAGAAAAAGGGGAAAAGAGAAAGCTAAATAAATAATTTTTTAAAATCCCTTCTTCCTTATAATCCCAGCACTCTGGGAGACGAGACCAGAGAATCCCTTGAGCTCGGGAGTTCAAGACTAGCCTGAGCAAGAGCAAGACCCTGTCTCTACCAAAAATAGAAAAACTAGCCAGGCATTGTGGAAGGCACCTGTAGGCCCAGCTACTCAGGAGGTGGAGGCAAGAGATTACTTGAGCCCAGGAGTTTGAGGTTGCTGTCAGTTATGATGCCATGGCACTCTACCCACGGTGACAAGGTGAGACTCTGTCTCAATAAAAAAAAGCTGGCTTGGCACTCATACCTCTGTGGTTAGGGTGCCAGCCATATACATGGGGGCTGGCAGGTTTGAAACCAGCAGGTTCAAACCTGGCCCAGTCCTGCTAAAAAACAACAATGACAACTACAGCAAAAAAACAGCCAGGCGTTGTGGTGGGCACCTGTAGTCCTAGCTACCTGCCAGACTGAGGCAAGAAAATCACTTAAGCTCAAGAGTTTGAGTTTGCTGTGAATTGTGACACCACGGCACTCTACCACTCTACCGAGAGCAACATAGTGAGACTCTGTCTCAAAAAACAAAAAAAAAGTAGCCATGCACTGTGGCAGGCCCTATAGTCCCAGCTACCCTGGAAGCTAAAGCAGGAGGATTGCTTGAACCCAGTAGTTTGAGGTTGCTCTGAGGTAGCCTGAGGCCACTGCACTGTAGCCTGGGCAAGAGAATGAGACTGTCTCAAAAAAAAAACCTTCTTATGGCAAATGTATTTGCTTCCTCACAATTTCAATAGCTTCATTTTCTACTTGTTCTAACAATCTTAAGCCACATCTTTTGTGATAAGTCTTCCAACCATTCAGAACAGTTGTTAATGTCCCAAACTCTTTACCTAATCTAATAGTACAGTCATCATTACATAACTTTAAGAAATAACTAAAATATAATTCTATATTATCAGTCGCAAAGCCACAAACATTCATTAGAATATAGATGACAATGTCATTATGAACTATTAATTAAGCATCTCTAAGCTTTGCTCAAATAGTATAAGAAATCATTGTAAGGTTATTAGGATGAGGCAATTTGCTTACATAACAGATACTTATACTTCCACAGTATTCCTTAGTTATAGGAGGAAAGTAAAAGCAATCACTAAGAATTTTCCCCCAATAAGTTACTTACCTGTTCTATTCTCCCTAAGTCAGTGGTTCTCAACCTTCCTAATGCCGCGGCACTTTGAAACAGTTCCTGTGGGTCACAACCCACAAGTTGAGAATCACTGCCCTAAGTAATCCAACAACACAAGACCACAAAGTAACCTTAAATATACAATTGTTTCTAAATGTTGCATTTGTCTTATTTATACATCTGTGAAACAGTTTTAGTACTCTAACCGAAATTACAGAGGGGAACCCAAACAAAACTTCCTCCAACAGTTGCACATTTTAATATGGCTTAAAAATCATCATATTTTCTGTCTCCGTTAAAATTAAAACTATTTTAGCCCCTTAATAACATCCAAATATGAGTTTACCATTTTTCCACTTTTAAAAAGCGTTTAGTGCTATTGTGGAAATACTGTCTCAGGTCCTGAGAACAAGGACAGAATCTACTTCTGTCAAAGATTTATCAAAAACTGAACAAAATATCACAATTTCTTCCAAGGACTTAAATGGTATTTTGTGAATACTTCTTAATGATTATTTAGCTTCTCATCTTACTTGCTCTTATTTTCCAATAGAAAGTAAACACAAGCCTAAAATGTTTGATAAAGCTCATATCAAAAAAGTTGGCTTCACATATAAAAGGATCATGTTCACCTGTGCTTCACTTAATCTTAAAAACAAGACAATAAAAAGAGCTTAATCTAGTTAAGCAAAGTGTTATCTCTATTATCATTTTTTAAAGAGACATAACCTACAAAAATGAATTTTGGGGCTCAGCACCTGTAGCTCAACAGCTAGGGTACCAGCCACATACACCAGAGCTGGCCCAGGCCTGCCAAACAATGACCAAAAAATAGCCAGGCGTTGTGGCGAGCACCTGTAGTTCCAGCTACTTGGAAGGCTGAGGCAAAAGAATCGTTTGAGCCCAAGAATCTGAGGTTGCTGTGAGCTGTGATGCCACTGCACTCTACCGAGGGCAACATAGTGAGACTGTTGTCTCAAAAAAAAAAAAAAAGGAATAAATTTTGGGACAATATAGTTTTACCTTATGAAAACATGCATTGATGAAAAAAGGAAATGTTAAAAAAAGATAACAGAAGTTCCTCCACTTACAGTAGGAAAAAGCACAAGTATAGTAATAGCACTCGCTCTCCCTTAACATCTAAGCATTAGAGAATAATTTTAAGAAACAAAACATGAAGTAGCCTACCTGATGATCTGATACTGCTTCAACATTTTCTAAAAAATGCCTTTCTCTTCCCAGGAAAAGACTAAGACTATTCTTAGCTCATGAATACAGGTTGAAATGAGAAATTAAATGCCAGATGAAAACTAAGACATCAAGAAGTCAGGCTGAATTTAGAGCAACGTTTTAGGGGGGTGGGAACAGATTCAACCACCAAGAATAAAATTTCTTAAAATGATTACACTTCCCTCCCTATTCCCTCCAAGAAATTCAGGTCAGGTGAAATTTATTGAACATTAAAATCTACTTAGATAAGTTCTGGAATGTCAAATTATTTAGTAGCAGAAGACAACAGAATGGCAACCAAAACATTTGACAATTAAATTTTAAAACAAACATTTTAAACTTTAAAAAAAATAGGTAAGACTTAATAAAAATTTCTACATGAGTTATGTTAATTATTTTAAAGAAAAAGAAGTACATCAGAATAAGAATTTCAAATATCGATCTTCCATTAAGGATATGACAAAGAAATGCTGAGTCCACTGTACTAATAATTTCTACTAAAAATAGAATACTCCACTGGCTCTACCCAGTACATGTGAGTGTATTAATCATTTCAAGTTCTATACTAACAGAACTAATCCAGAAACTAAAACCCTAATTCCAAAATTAAAGTGATTAAATACGTATCTGGTATATGCTGCAGAATTTGAATTGGTCTGCATTTTGACATAAGAATTACTGGACAGGCCAGCACCCGAAGATCAGTGGGTAGGGCCCCAGCCACATACACCGAGGCTGGCAGGTTCGAGCCTGGCCTGGGCTGCTAAACAACAATGACAACTGCAACCAAAATACAGCTGGGCATTGTGGCAGGCACCTGTACAAGTTCCAGCTATTTGGGAGGCTGAGGCAAGAGAATCGCTTAAGCCCAAGAGTTTGAGGTTGCTGTGAACTGTGACACCACAGCACTCTACCGAGGGCGACATAGTAAGACTCTGTCTCAAAAAAAAAATAAATCAGAAAGATTTATACAGGTAAGAGGTGACAAACAAGAAACAAACATTTTTGTAAAGTACATCACATGTTTTTTAAAAGATAATTTTCAGTCAAGTTAAAGCTCATCTGCTACTTTATCTTGTTAAAAAGAAAAAATTTACTTTACATATAATTTTAAATACTGGTCATATTCTAAAAATAGATTCACCAGTAATTTGGTGGTATGACTTTCATTTTTAACATTTCCAGTTATTATTTGATGTTTAAGAGACTGTTTTCAGACAAAGAAAAGTTTTTGGTAACATATTTACAACACCATTTGTTCTAATAAAATGAAAACAACATCTATCTTTAGCAAAGATACAAAACTTCCAAGGTAGGCTACATAGTTTTCATAGAAGGAAAAGAACAAATAAATGAAAGTTAAGTACTGGATGATAATGTGTTTGAATATTTAAAATTGTTCTTTCCACATAACTTTAAATTCTCTACTCAATATAATTATAAAACTGACTATACTAATATGAATCTAATATAATTCAAACCACAATCCACAAGCCATGTAATCACTGCATAATGTACATTCTTATAACAGTTTTTAAGCATCTCTTGAAACACAGGAACTATCATGGGTAGCATGGATCATATAAATACATATAAAGTGAACCCAAAATTCCATTTTAACTAGGTATTCCAAACTCCTTTATCACTTTTTCTCCAACTACCACCATTCAGAAGGTAAGCTGAATTTCACCTAGTAGCCTTAATACCATTCACTCTAAGATTTTAAGGTGGAAACAGTAAAGTAAAACTGTCAAAAATGGCAGCTGAAAGGAGAAAGCTTCCCAATCTACAAAGAAAAGAGCCCCTAAATAAATGAAGTGGCTTTAAAAGTAAACAGAAACAAAGCTACAATGAAGGCAAAACAATTTGTCAGTTTTGGGGAGATTACCCCAACTTGGATGAAGATGATGATTTGGTTGTATAACTTCCCATCCTGTCTTCCCTACACAATGGGGACTTGACAGCTATTTGTTAACCAGAACTTGCAAGGATTTGGAAAACGTTCCCAAAAGTTAAAAATGAATGTTCATCAAATGTTCTTGTCTGTCAGTTAATAAACCAATAAACACCCTAAGCATATGTGGACAGAGGGGGTTGAACCAAAAGAAATATGAGCCATAGTCCTTATTCTTCAAGAGCCTCTCAATTCATTAGAGTGCAAGAGTAAATACACATGAAGAAGTCAGACCAATTAATTGCCAACCTGAGTGGTAAAGTCTTTAAGTGTATGAGCTGTCCTGAGAAGTTTAAATATCTAAAGGTTGGAATAATATTACTTTTAATAGCTATCACTTGAGCACTTACTATAAGCCAAGTGCTTTACAGGCATTATTCAGCCTTCACAACAATCCTTTGAGTACTTATTATTCCCAATTTACCCAAAGGGAAACAAAGTGGTCAAGGAACTTACCCAAGGTCACTCAGCTAGTTAAGTAGCTAAGATGACCGCTTATTCTTGCATTTCTACAGCTCACACAGTTAAGACTCCCTAAAGCAGTGGGCAGGAGGGGGTGCGGGGGAGAAAGCCATATAATAAGCTGGCAATATTACAAGCCCTAGATCGGGCAACGCGTTCTTAACGTTTCGTTCCAAGCAATAAACTTTCAACGATTTTTATCTTTCGCACGAGCAACTGTAACTAGCTGCACGGGGAGCAGGCGGAATAACGACAAAAACGTCCAACACTAGTTCATCTCATCCAGGGTTGTACAGTTTTAGCTTCCACAGCGATTCAGAGAAAAAAAATTGAAATAAATTACTTGTATTTAAATCTGTGGTTTGCTTTGCTACTTAATTTTTTCTGGGGCGGGAGGGGTTGGCTGAAATGTTGGGCACGGAAACCGTGGGTATGGCAAATTACTGTATTTTGTATTACTGAGAAAATGTTAAGTTTTATAACTAAAGGAAACGCGTTATCCTAGGTACTTGAGAAGCTTGGAGAGTTGCCAGAATTAGTTGCAGTCCCAGGACAAAATGGGGTTTAGGTAACATTTAATGATGAAAGTAGAATCCAACCCGAAATAGCTCTAAGGTGAAAAGACAGAGCAAAGAAATGCCGGTAGGGTCTTCGGGGAAAGCAGCAATCTCAGCGACACTTCCCCAGGGCGCCGCGACAGGCCAGGACAGCCCAGGACAGCCCAGAGACCGCTCCCCCGAAGGATGAGAAGCGCCAAGCCGGGCTCTTCGCGACGCCCTGGGCTTCTCGGCAGCAGGCACAGAGGAGAGAAGGGAGTCTGGGACGATTCGCCCTCCTTTGACATCGGGCAGAGGAAGGGGGCGAGGAGGCGCCAGACTCCAAACTGCGGAGTTGAACGGATGCAAAGTAAAGAAATGGGACACAGACACTGAGAGTCCGAACCGCCCTGTAATAGCCCCATAAAGAGAAAGGAGCCAAGTGAGCTCAAGCGAAGAGAGGGACAAAAAGAAACCGAGCGGAAGCGCGGGGACCTAAAGGGGTGAAGCAGGAGTACTGCTAAGAAACTAAAGGAAGCTGAATTGCCACGGGCAGCAGGGATTTCTGGGAGGCCAGGGAAAGGAGGTCAGCAGGCAGTTAACAGCACCTTTCCTCCCAGAGTTCGAAACTCCTAGCCAACCATCCACACCCGCCACCCAGGTGGGGGAGGGGGCAAATCTTTCCCCCCCAACCTCCCACCACACGGGAGAATGCAGCCGTTGCCCTGGCCCTGCCTGGCCGTGCGCCCGCCTCCGGCCCGAACACTCACAATTCGCCTCTCCCTGATTTCTCCCAATTCTTTATCCACTCTGCGGGAACCACCACAGTTGCGGACGCCATCTTCCCCTCACTAGTAGCAGAGGCCCGGATGTGTAGCACGCGAGCGAAGGGTCAAAGGGGAGCACCGCCCACGGGGAATGCCGGGAGCTGCGAGTTCGGTTTTCTATTTCCCGCCCCACCTTCCTCCCCACTCTGCGAAAACCCGAGGCCCAGCGGTCAAGTAAGTGGACAAGAGCCATGGGTACACAATATGAGTATGCTGGTCGCCCTCCCCGGTACTCGCTCTTACTGCCCTTTAGAACAACAACAACAAAAAGCCATACCCCAGCCGACTCGTTGCCCTTATCTTCTTCCGTAATATCTACCCCAAACCACTAATTTGAAATGTATTTTTCAAGCACCTAATATGTGCTAGACACTGGAATGCAGAAATAATAAGCCGTGGATGCCCACCTTCAAGAAGCTCACAATCTGTGGGAAAGACAGAAATATAAGCAGGTAAATTACAGTACACCCTGTTGACTGCTGAAATATATTAATCTGGGAGCGGGTAGCCACTGACTTTTTGCTAAGCATTATGCTAGTATGAAATCCAGTCTAACTCTGGGAAACACGCGGATCCGTGAGTTCTGACACTTTTCTGTATCTGATCAGTTACTTTAAGTTAAACTAGGGGGCGCAAGAACGATGAGAAACAAAATGTTTCTATACTTAGTCACAAAAGTATCTCACCGTAAAGATACTAGTTATTTCAAAGGGCAAAATAGAAACTTTACAATAGGAAAACATTAAAGGACACTATCCGAACTGTGTGGTGAAAATAAACTCCCCCATAAATGAGCGTATGTGACTTGTAATTAGGTGCTAAGAAAAACAATTTTGTAGTATTAATCATGCCAAAAATTTGCATAATTTAGGTTAAATCATAAAGGAAGGTCAAACAAACCCTTATTGAGGGACAGACTACAAAATTACTGGCTTTCACTCATCAAAACTGTCAGGGTCGGCTCGGCGCCTGTGGCTCAACAGGCTAAAGCGCCAGCCACGTTCACCTGAGCTGGCGGGTTCGAATCCAGCCTGGGCCCGCCAAACAACAATGACGGCTGCAACCAAAAAATGTCCGGGCGTTGTGGTGGGCGCCTGTAGTCCCAGCTACTTGGGAGGCAGAGGCAAGAAATTGGAGAAGAAATTGGAGGTTGCTGTGAGCTGTGATGCTACAGCACTCCACCCAGGGTGACAGCTTGAGGCTCTGTCTCAAAACAAACAAACAAAAAAAAAAACTGTCAGGGTCATGGAAGACAGAAAGACTAAGGAATTCTTCCAGATTAATGGATACAAGAGACATAACTGATTCCGAGCCAGAAACAAAACATTTTGCTTTTGCTATAAGGTGTACTATAGGGACAATTAACCAAATTTGAATTTCTGTAGATTAAGGAATAATATTGTATCTGTTAATTTTTTTTATTTAAATACTTGTTATATAAGATAAAATCCTTGTTTTAAAAAAAATAGCCACGGGGAAAGGGAAAAGGAGAGGAGGGTGGGAGATTGGTAAACTCTCACCTAATGGAGACAATGTAAGGTATACAGCACACCCCTGGGTGAAGGGTTCAACTACAACTTGAACTTTACCTTAGAAACACAAACGGTGTAACCTCATCTTTTGTACCCTCATATTAATCTTTTTTTGTTTGTTTGTTTTTTGTAGAGACAGAGTCTCACTTTATCACCCTCAGTAGAGTGCTGTGGTGTCACACAGCTCACAGCAACCTCCAACTCCTGGGCTTAGGCGATTCTCTTGCCTCAGCCTTCCAAGTAGCTGGGACTACAGGCACCCGCCACAACGCCTGGCTACCTCATATTAATCTTAAATGAAAAAAGAAAATACCCACTGAAATATTTGGAGACAACGGGGCATGATTTTGCAAATTACTCTAAAATGTTTCAGTAAAAACTAATTTTTTTTTTTTTTGAGACAGAACCTCAAGCTGTCATCCTGGGTAGAGTGCTCAGGCATCACAGCTCACAGCAACCTACAACTCCTTGGGCTCAAGCTAGTCTCCTGCCTCCGCCTCCTAAGTAGCTGGGCTGGGACTACAGGCGCCCGCCACAACGCCCAGCTATTTTTTGGTTGCAGCCATCATTGTTGTTTTGGCACCCAGGCTGAATTCAAACCTACCTGCTTAGGTGTATGTGGCTGGTGCTTTAGCCACTTGAGCCACAGGGGCCCAGTCAGTAAAAACTAATATTAAAGATGATTAAGCAAATGTAAAATAGTAACTCTTTCGGAATCTGGATTAATAGAGTTCTGTAAAAAACCACCACCCCAACATATACCACTTTAGTATGCTGATTACTTCAAACTGAGAGCACTTGGGAAAACAGCAAATGCTGGGAGGGGCTTTCTCTGAACTTCCCTTATCTGATTAAAGTCATATCCTCCAAAACTGACTCCATTGTCATGAACTGCCCTCCCCAGAAAATTCATGAACCAGAGAAGATTAAATAGGAGAGGAAACTGGAGATTGACAGTACACCCATGCAGACTTTATCACAGAATTTCACTTATTCTTCCACAGGCTCATCTTTCCCCGAAATAATTTATTCTCCCCTAAATTGCCTACATGCCCTTACTCCCCTATAGAGAATATAGAAGCTTCTAGATCTCACTGTGGTTTGGAGTATTCACTTTTCTTTCATGTGATACACCCAGGTATGTAATTAATTTTTATACCTTTTCACCTGGTACTATGTCTACTCTCAGTTTATTTCTTAGTCTCAATTAGCAAGTCATCAGAGGTTAGTGGATTTTTCCCTCCCCTATGGAATAAAGGACATAGTGAGATTCTCTGTTCTGTTGGTACAGCTTTTCAAAATAAAAAGTGTTTAAAAAAAATACATGTTGGCTCGGCGCCTGTAGCTCAACGGACTAAGGCACCAGCCACGTACACCTGAGCCGGCGGGTTCGAATCCAGCCCTGGCCTGCCAAACAACAATGACAGCTGCAACCAAAAAATGGCCAGGCATTGTGGCGGGTGCCTGTAGTCCCAGCTACTTGGGAGGCGGAGGCAAGAAACTCTCTTGAGCCCAGGAATTGGAGGTGGCTGTGAGCTGTGATGCCACCGCACTCTATCCAGGGTGACAGCTTGAGGCTCTGTCTCAAAAAAAAAAAATTAATTAATTAAAATAAAAATAAAAAAATGTAAAAATACATGTTTGGCAGAAATTTTAGAAAATATAGACAAACCACATGAAGAAATCCTACCATACATGTATTACTAAATGAATTTTAGAACTAGTGT